>KZ345351.1:114101-125029 GCA_002352805.1 Teladorsagia circumcincta
CCCTTCGGTTCCTAACGCTTGCGATGCTTGAGATACAATCATTTTTACGACTAGAAACTAGAGAAACATTTGATGAACAGGAGAAGTAGAATTTGCTCTTAAGTGTTCTAGAAGCAGGCGGATCTGCAGCAGTAGTGAGTGGCAAAGCTGTCGTATACATGGCCCATGTTTCAATTTCTATACACCGGATCTTGCCAGGTTTATCGAGGCTGCCATCTCGTCGATGGGTTACTTTTTGCAGGATCAATCTGCGATACTAGGAATATAAGGTTGGGTAACCTGGAATGGTCTTCAGGCGAAACAGTGACCGTTTTGAACTGACAAGCAGAAAGAATGCAGGTCCATTCACATAATGTTTATAAAGATTTTATAAATAAATACTATATATTTTACGGATATAAGATATTAAATATATTGCATTCTTTATGTTTTATATCCGTACATATCTAATGATTCAACCTAGTGTGTGACCCAGATTTTAGTAAAATAGTCAAGGCATCTTTCGAAACAGGCCCCTCTCTTATATGTTCCTTTACGGGTTGGTCAAATCAGTCAGTGACACGTTGCTAACTGTTGTGACTCAACTGAGGACGACTGCTCCCCTTTTAGCAACGATAGTATTTCTATTTGAATAGACTTTGTACTATCATGCGCGTCCACTAGACGCATAGAAATAAATAAATAAATAAATAAAGATTGCTAGTAAAACGGAGACGCACAGGCCAGTCGTAATAGGCGATCTCGAAGGTGTCCACAGAATACGGGTCCGCAGCAGGGTGCATAGCGCGAACGGTTCCCTGGCGTCAGCCGCTAAGGTTACCTTCTTCCGAGCCACTGAGGCTCCTTCAATCCAATAGGCCACTAACGATAAGGCTCTCAATAGAGCCACTGAGGCTACCTATAACAATCCACGTAAGCTTTCCTCACTGAATAAGTAAAGCTATCTCTCGCTCGCATCTATTGAGCTTAGGCCCTTTCTCTCTTGGACCACTACAGACCCATTGAGCTTAGGCCCTCTCTCTCACGGGACGTTGCACCACCTGAACACCTGATTCCTGAACCCCTTTTATAGGGGCATTCTCGCCTTGAGCAAGGTGATCTCTCATGACCACCTTTGACCAACTACTGCTGCCTCCCCATGACCTACAGCGGTCCACACCTAGATGAGCTTCCGTTTAGAGTTGGGGGCGCGTATCCTGACAAGAAAACCGAATGCTATATCAAGGAGGCCTGACCTTACTCTGTAGGGATCCGGCCAGAGTTTGACCACTGAACCATGTTCGCGAAAGAGTGCACTTTTCACTGCACCATCCACCTCAGTTCATATCTCATACGATGTAGTTAGCCTTTTGTCCATGCGAAGATGAATCTTGTGGTTTCGCACCCTCAACGCGAAACATTCCCTAGGAGTTAGTGTCACCTCCAACGCAATCACCACGGGAGGAATTGGTGTAGCAGCAAAAGGCACCACATACGATGCAGATGGTCAAGAGGTCAAATACCGGCTCGAACTCCGTCTAAAAACCAAACTTTCTCTCTGTCTGGTGTCGGTCTACTGGAGCCAGACTCAGCTAGAAACGAAGGCTCACTTGTACATTGGTTGGTTCCGTAAGTAATATTTAGCAACATCGCACGCAACTGGCACAACGATTCTGAATGGAAGTAGCATGCGTGGCGCATCCCAAAAATAATTTGAGCGACGCCAGGTTCTTTTTCAACCAATTCTTGTGGCTTGAACTGACTTTCATTCACATGACTTTCCCGAGTACTATTTTCATTTCAACTGAACCTGAAATTCGTCAGCCAAGGATGATTGGTGTACTCACCTGTTCCTAATCGGAGGCAAAGTTCCAACGAGGACCGTCTTCTCACCGCGGCGCCACTTCACTAATGTAATGTATTCCATGCAAATGGCTGATGACGTCGCTATCGTTGCTTGTGAGCTCATGAACTGCTCACCTATGGCTCGGTCTTCACTCGATAGGAACGGACAATAGTATAAATTAGATGTTTTGCGCGTGGATTGATGTCGTCACAACAACTCTTGCATATAAGTGAGACTATGCGGAAGTGGTTCGACTAGCGTGTTCTTCTCGAGAGCAAATCTAAAGAAGATAAGGTCACTTGGTGATCCACACTATGCTTATTGCATGCTTGTACCACTCAGATGAGTAAAGTTGATTTAGTGGCAAGCGGGGCGGCTTACCAACCGAGGACTCTGTCAAGGAAAGTCTTTCAGGATGAGGGTTTTTTTTTCAAAATGGTTTGTTGCATACTGTAGGGACTCTCACGAGGACTCAGAAATTGGGATTCATTTTTTGTTGAGTGGTCCTGAAGACCAAAAAACGATCAAAAAATTTGCTCGGAGTGGGGTAGTTTTCACCGCGTTAGAGCGATTTACAGGACTTTTAGCGAAGGGTTTTCGGTTGTGATAATGTATATGAGACCTAACATTGCCGCTAACGCTTTTGGAGGATTTCTGGAAGCTCCAACCCGGAATGCAAAAATTTTGCCATAAAGGGGAATTGAACCTTGAAACGTTCCTTCACAACTTCCTTACCTTCATGGAGCCGCTCATCAAAAATAGACCTCGGTTTTGCAATTCACACCTGAATCTTATTAAATTTCAGTAAACTTCTGAAAAAGCTCTCCACGTCCTGAAAAACCTCACTTGTGCGAGTCCAGTCTCTGATCGGATCTCGCTCCAACCACCCAGGCTTTTCAGCTATCCAGGAGATCAGGCTATCTGGGAGGATAAAAACTGAGCTAAAAATAAAATTCGACAGACTGTGCAAAACGGTAAAGGTGCTCATTAAATCCCATTCAGTAAATTGAAAAAGTGCAAAGAATAACAACAAGTTCTCCAATAAAAGTAATAAAGAGAGGAAATAAACAAGTTACTATACATAATAATAAAAAAGTTCAATTACACGCCAAGCAAATTGATTTCACTGAACATTGATGGCTCCTACAAATCGTTCTGCAGCCCGTATCGCCTTGCGAGGCGGTTGCCATTCTGCTTGGAAGCAGAATGCGGGGCGCATCCTAGAAAGGGACTAATCAAAACCACCCATCCCGTTCCTATTATCCTTGTTACATGGATATGAAGCAACTGCAGCGTCGAAAACTAAACAGAACTGCCAAGTTGAATGTCCTTATACTTTCTCTTGCTGAAATTCTTAGTCGTTAGTTCAATCTAGATGTTCTGAAGAGTTTCTGAACTACTTGACTTGTTCTTCTAAACTTCTTGAGAAATCTCAAGTCTTCTGAATAAGACTGCTCAAGAGCGCAAATTTAATTCCAAGTTTTTACAACATTGAGTGTCTGCTCAACAAAGAGGCTCAAAAATTTGAGCAAAGTGTTTCACTAAATAATCAAACAATTCCTTCACCAAGCTTCCCTTGCGTGTAGAAATGATCTGCATGTTGACCTCGGTTTTTGAAATTGTATCTCTGAAGTTTGCATACTTCCTTCAATTTTATAAGGGTAAATACGGCAGTTTGAGATGAAACGAAGAAGCCGATTGTCTCAACTGTAATGTTCTGCACATTTTGCCGTCAGTACGGATCAAGGGCGGAAGTGGCGAAGTGGGTAAAGTTTCCACTCCCAAGTTCGGGGATCAAAACCTTGGTCGTGTAGGAGAATCGAGCTATCCATCCTTTCCCTTCGTAGTAGTAGGCATGTTTGTGAGAATGGATACTTTGACTAAATTACCTCTTCCCCCCCCTCTCCCAAAGCCACTGTGCAAACTATAGCTCTTTCAATTGTCACCAACTGATTGACTCACTGATTCCAAATAGAAGTAGAATGCGCATCCTACCATGGTGTCGACACCATAGGATTTAGCTTTTCGAAAAATTTTCACGACCCCCCTCCTCCAAGATGGATTTGATACGACCCCCCTTCTCCACAGCTCCACCACCATCTCTTCCTACCACCCCAACCCAAAACTCCACACACATTTTCCTCCAAAATTGCCGTCGAGGGGAGGCTTAAACGCGCGCTGAAACGGCAATTTTTTTCCCACGCGCCATCGACTCACCCACCCGTTTCACCACAAACTCGCATGCAATTTTCTGCAATCGAACCGGATACGACCCCCCCCCTCGTCCAAACCCAACCAGGTACGACCCCCCCGTTGTTACTAGCAACAACGTAGGGTTGACCCTGCCTCCCACTCTCCATCTGAGCTTTCACGATCCGCATCCATGTCCAGGTGCTGCACCTATTCCTTCCATCCTCCTTTCTGAAACTAACTTTACACCTAACTTATCCAAAAAATGTCCGCCGAATGGAATGGATGCTTATTATGTTTTGGTACACAATCTCGCCAGTTTTTTATACATGACAATTTTTTGATCAAAAACGATACCTTGCTTGAAAAATCGACCACTGAAAAACCGATTGATGCGTGTTCAGAAGGGAGCGGAAAAGGTTGTTGTCAGTTGAAGGAGGACCCGTCGAGCACAATGAAGGCTGAAACTCCTCATGAAAGCTCTCAGAGGATCATTTCAATAGCAGTTCTGTGCGTAGAAGTGCACTGTCCCCGAATTGGATGACTTGGCCTAGTCATGCGATTCCAGGGCACTTCCACACACAAAAACAGTTCAACGCATTTTCAAGTACAAAGTTTGATTCATGTCACCCTATTCAACTCATGCTATTCAAGAGTTGTTTCGACATATTGTTTCCCAGGATGTTTTTCTTCCTGCTGAGACGGGATTACAACCTTTTAGTGCAGCGTGTCTTCCAACGCAAAGTCCACGTTTCAAATCTGGTAAGCATTCGGTTCTCCGATAAATGATGTCATTTTCTTCACATGGGGATTTCTTCTCCAACTTTTCATGCTTTGGGGTAATTTTGTATGTATATCATTCGAAAGATAAGTGTCAGCTTTACGAAATTTCTTACTATAAGTCTACAATCAGGGCAAACTTGTTGGATTTTCAAACTTATGAAGTTGGAGGTGTAGAAGACAAAAATTATCTCAACCGGCAGTTGCTCTAACTCTACTTTCCAATGGGGGAATTTGGTCAGTGATGTGCCCTATTCTCAGACCAGACATCTTCTAAACATTTCGCTATTAGGTTTTTCAAGTGTCGTGCCGCTGCTTTTCCGTATTAGGTTTTGAGCCACAATCCGATGGTTAACCACCGTCAGAATTCAAAATTCTTACCGCAGATGGATTTGAAGACTGATGATTTCTTCGAAAGAAGTCGTGACTGGTGTCAGTGGTAGCTAAACAATATAGCGGTTAGACTTTCGATTCGCAAGCGCCTCACAACAGCCCTTCACTTGAAGGGGCTGTTAGGATTGAATATCAAAATTACAAAAACACGAAAAACTCGGCACGATCCCCACATTTTCCGGCACTGCTCTCAAGACTGTTGCGCGCCACCTGGAAAGGGACAAAGTACGGGTGGATCCCCACAGCCGGCGATACGACGCCTTCTTCTTGATGTCCTACATCAAGCACGTGAAGCGATCGTTAAAATCTTTCTTTTTCTCTTTTCTTCTTTCACTTGGATGTTCGCTGTCAATTAGGAGAAGGCGGAGGAATTTCGTGACCGGAATGGAATCATAAATGTAATTGCTACACCAGCACGATATTCCAGCTCAAGAGCTGCTCCAAACCCACAAGTGGCTAAGATAGCAGGCAAAAATATTAGGGAGCTGTGCAAAGCTAGCGCATCTGGTTTCACGCTTTTAGCTTTGATTTGTTGGCTATTACTCTGTGACAGACGGTCCAGATATACACTGTGGTGAAAATTATGTATATGAGCTTACGGTCGGCTAGATCTCGGAGTTTCCCCTGTAATTTAAGGAGGGAATGCGGCTTTCTAGCTTTAAACGAATGGACGGTACAACATTTACCTAAGATTCGGAAACTTTGTGAGCGAGTACGTCGCAATTTGGCACTGACCGCAGAGCCAGGAACGGTAGTAAAGTCTTCTAAACGGCGAGTCTATAGTTGGCCAGTCGGTCACGTTGACCTCGCCTTCGTCCGCACCTAAAAAGCATTGTGAAAGGCGGGAAACTCGCGCTGACCTGCCGCAAAGGGCTCGGTCCGCGCCACATCTCAAGCAGGCAACGTATAAGGGTGGCACCTTGCCAAAACGGTGAACCGGCAGAGAAAGAAGAAAGTGTAAGGGGACTGAAGAGACCATAGACGGCGACTAAAATGTTCCCCTGAGTACATTTTAGTCACCGTCTATGGTCTCTTTACTATCCATACACTTTCTCCTTTCTCTGCCGGTTCACCGTCCTGGCAAGGTGCCGTCTGTCTGCGTACCCGCCATGCCGGCGAGAGTGCTGGTGGAGCTATTGATAATATTGATAACTTTCTTCCAATGAGGTGATCTGCTGCCACTTGCTGTGTTTCTCGTATTGATCATGCCATAGCTCCTTCCTTGATCACGGGAGCGTTGCACCTTTGCACGATCATTCACAGTGGGCACGCTCCGGATAACATCGGATCGGTCACAGGATCAATTCTCCGTGGTGTTCAGGGTTTCGCAACACTCATAGGTGATTACCTTGGGATGTAGTGGAGTTCACCATCTAGACCAGGGTCATCTCGCTGTCTCCCCTTTCAGTATTCGCCGTTAACGGCCGATCTTCACCACCTTTGACTCAGAGTCTATGGCACTTTACTACCGTCCCAGATCGGTTGTCAAATGGGTCACTCAAAGCATCAAAGAATACCAGGGCAACCTGCCTCGGGCCTTCATGGTCACCCCAAACAAAAAAAAATGAATTTTCTTGCGCCTCTGAGCAAATGCTCCCTTTGACTGCTTGGCTTGAAGGAAAGAGAGAAACGGCTGGTGGGTGACAGGTGGTGCAAATGGCGTTTTTTTTACTGTGCGATATTATGCATATCTGAAGAAGTTTTGTAAATTGAGGCACTCTGCTACCATCAATGAAATTTCCCTTAAAGGCAAAGGTCGCGCTCAGACGCTCTACCGAGGTATTTCCCATGCCAGGAGGTCGTATGTGGGTAGCTGCACACATTGCAGCAACCTCCCAAGTCAGAATCCGTCGTTCGGCACTAGACGCCTTCGCTTTCAATCCAAGGCCGCCACGTCAATCCAACACCGCCCATCTCCGGAAGTGATGCGTGGCTGGCATAACGTGTGAAATCAGCTGGGCTGATAGCCGTAGCAACCGGTAGAACGGCTGGCATGTTCGGAAACTCGTTTGGACGTGCCTTTCTTCCAACCCAGCTTCCTTCACTGCCAGTGGGAAAGGGGATTCCATTCAAGGCCTTGTCTACGGTTCCTTTTCGTTTTTTCTTCATGGTCGCTCCCCTTCACATCCATAAACTCACTCTCAAGCGCCGTAACACCCCAAAATCAACCGCGACTTTTGCCTTTAAATGTGATTACTAATGAGATGTAGAACGGGTATGGAAGAGTGAGCGGGATTTGTGAGTGGGCGGAGTATGTTTGTAGGCGTGGCTTTCTCGTGTGCGTGTGTGTCTGTCGTTGTCGTTGTTAAGGATCGCCTCTTCAACTGTTCCGAGTCTTGCGGAGAGGGCCTAGCCGACGGCAAACAAACCAGCCAAAAAAAGCTTTCCAATGCGGGGCAACCTAAACATCTACCAATGTTGCTCGTTAGCAGGGTCCGATGTCATTGCAGAAATTCGGTACGTAATCAGATATAAGTACAACTCGGAAATTGGATGGATGTTGCATTCTTGGAAGAACCAATTATTTCGAGTGATTTGAGGCAGGTTTGGTTACTCAGTCGCCATACTCACTGTTTTTGCACATCAGCTGAGGAACCATGGACAAAATAACAAATTTTTGTTTGAAATAACAAGGTAAAAAGAATAAGTACTTCATCACTTTTGGGCCTCAAGAGCAGGGTGAATAACGGTCGAGGAGTTCCACGAGCATCGCTTTTTGCAGTGCAAGAGTAGTGTCGAGAGTTAAAGAACGCGCGGAGGGCGCAGACGGTTCTCTGTTGGCGAGAGTGAATGTCCGCGCGGGAGAGCGTTAAAGAACGAGTGAAAATCCTCGACGACCCGTTGCCGTTTTCTCGAGCGATTTTCACCCTGCTTAAAAGGTGCTAACTTGTTCGAGCGGTCAGCCCGATCTGCCGGTTTACACACTCATGGTATGTTTACTTGACCTTTGCTTTCCTACCTATCTTCCAATTTGTTTTTGTCTCCATGCGTTTTCCTATTTCTTCTCATGTTTGTCTGTATGTGTTTATGTAGCACATATGCATTTCTATCTGTCTGCAGGTCTGTTCTGTTTGTCTAAGTTGCTGTGAAACTACAGGGTGGCCACAAATTACGGTAACATGATGAAGTGATCACAAGAAATCTTCATGGTATGTAAATGCCAATTGGAAAGCGCAGCTATATCAAGTGAAGGTCAAGCAATAATGGACAGGGTCACTATCCAAATCAGCTGATGTTCCATTGAAAAAGGATCAAAGAAATCCGGACAACTCATTCACTGCAGCGTGCTAGTGGTAAACGGAGATTTCATCTCAGGCAGGCATTTAGGAATTGGGTTTTTCTAGGCTCGTGGGCCTTCCTTTTGAGAGACTTTCTAGTGCTCTAAAAGCTGCAGTCGAAATTATCTCAATGTGGTTCTGAACATTCATGCGGCAACTTGTTACCGTAATCTGTGGCCACCCGCTACATATGTAGCTAGATACTCGCTTTTTTACCATAACCCGTAAGAGCCACATAAGTAATATTGGTAATGAACGAATGGCGAGCTGATCATCAACCAAGTGCTTTCGTTCTTAGGAAAAAGTACATCGCCGTTAAGCACTCCATTTTAACTCGGCACTCATCCGCTTTTGAAGCGTAATCGGAGATGCAATTACATATACGTTATCCTATGCACTCACACAACGATTAGAACTCTTAAGTACCACCAATTTTCATAAAAATGCACACCTGGACAAGCTGAGGGATGTTGAATTTCGCTATTTACGCTTTGAGAACTGGGCTGTCTATTAAGGCTTTGAGAATTAGGCTATCGCACAAGGCCATAGCTAACGTGAACTTCCATATTTGCTCCTTACGATGTATCGTAATTTGTGATCTGAACAATCAGCAGCGCTATTGGTGCTGTGGCAAGTGGCGCCATCGCTAGGTGCGCAGCACAAGCTCATGGTCTGGATCGTGCGCCATCCAAGTTAACTAAGCAGAGCCTTCCATTTCTCCAGGATTTGAATTGGGACAAATGTTCTGGAAGGATAAAAACACTGATCTGATCATCGGCTGGCTCACGGCAACTTATATCTAGGCCAAATCGTGCTCAAATCGTTTACAATTTTGAATGTAAGTGGAATGCGAGGTGCACTCCATAAAGAGACTGGTAGCCTGCAACAATTTCCAGCTGTGATGACCAGAATTATGCCACATTTGCTGATAATCAAAGTCTAGTAAACTGCAGTCAGAGCAGTACGCAGTGCAAATAGCGAAATATTGTTGGCCTTACAAACAAATACGCCATCAAAAAGAGGAAAGTAATCTGCGCATGTAGGAATCTTTGAAAGCTGCTCGACATCGGGCAAGATTTTCCTCAAAGGGTTAAATGGCGAAGGCGTAAGCCTTTAATAAATGTAACTTTTTAAGCATCAAGATCTTGCATGAATCCAAATATTTTAATCAGTTGCGCATCATTGTAGAAAAGCCAATCCAATTCCTTGTCTCACTCTCCCCCCCCCCCTCTTAGGAGAGCGCGTAAGGAGCGCGTAAGGAGGGTAATGGTGTCAGGGTCTCCATCTAAGGGATGTTCGAAACGACAGACAATCTGATTACTTCTTTGAAAAGTCTCCGCCTTTACTCAGCTCTTTTCTGTCACATCTTTTGTACCATTTTCTCTGAAATCACTTTGAGTTATTATTACTATTAATTATTATTATAATTATTATGAGTAAGCTTATGAGTAAGGTTAAATGGCGCAAGGCGGATTTGAAGCTGCAGAGTCTGAGTTCCTGTGTAATAAATAGATAAGAGGCAAATATTTACATATTCAGCACCACTACATGGGATTAATTTGCAACAATCAACTCATCGTCTATGTTGTTTGCTTTATGCGTCCCATTGTTATTTATTTGTTCAATGTTTCTTTTGATTACTACTGGTACGTAATTACGACGAGTCTGAGAAATATGTGTGTAGTAATCCCACCTAGACCACATTGTAGATAGAATTTATTCATCAGGGAGAATAAACAAATCAGTCACGAAACATGACAAAACAAAATGTGAGGTAGCCAAGAAAGCTTGCCTTATTTGTTAACACGTTGACCACTGCGCACAAAACCTTTCACCCCGTGGGACATTGGCTGTTTGACGGCCGCGATTCCCGTGACGCGTTACCGCGTCCCACTCTCACGGAGTGCGTTTTTTGGCACTCAACTCGGAATGCAACGAATTCAAATACAATAGTAGCTGGGAGTAGGGATCAGATGGTGACGCATCTCAAAGCCTGTCTGAGCCTTTCAGATTTCCGATTTCAGAGACAGTGGTAACGTTGTCGCAGATGAAGAATCCTTGAGCCAAGAGCACTGAAGTCAGTCCAAGATAGCGGAGGGGGAACCTTAACTGCAAGGAAACCAAAACCTGCGTGTTCACACTATCTAGCTTACTCAAGAATAAAAGTCGAAGTTGGAAGATAACTGAGAATTGCATAAGGTTCAAAAAACCTTTGCTATACTAAAGCATATCTAACCAATCCATGGACCACAGCGTTTACAGTTACATAACTATATGATCTATAGAATAAATACAAAGAACTTAGGAAGAAGTCGCGCGAGCGCTAGAAAAGGGATGACTCGGGTGGGACGCGTTACCCCGTCACAATGTCCCACGAGGTGTGCAAAGTGGGACGCGTTACCGCGTCACGCTGTCGTCAATGTGTTAAAGTTACAAAAGCGCATCGACTTTGCTGTTGTGAT
>KZ345352.1:113138-124740 GCA_002352805.1 Teladorsagia circumcincta
TTTAGAGAAATTTTCAGGTGGATTTATACTTTTGCAAAGCAGTGTATTAGATTTGTTCTTGAACGCTGATCTCGAGTTCCTTTGAAGTTCCTTTGAATGCTGCATCCCGCCACTATTGAGTCGCTGATGCATCGTTCAATTTGCTGGTGCAAAGCTCGAATCGCTGGCGCAACGTTCGATTCGCTGGCGCATCGTTCGTATCCAAAGATTCGTTAGCGAATCGCTCGATTCGCAAAGTCTGACATTGCCCCTACAGTGATTTTCGAAAGCACAGCGTTCGAGAATAAACTACATGCAAAAAATACAGCAGCACGACATATATTAATTCCTGGCGAGTCTAGCAGAATTTGAAAATCGGGTTACCAAGGAGTGTCATTGACTACTCCTCGGGATTACTGGAATTTATTTGAACATTAAACTGAAACAATGATAGTTATGGAGGAAATGTCTAGTGGAACAAACTACCTAATTACGGCATAATCATCTATCCAGGACCGTTTTCGAGAGAAGAGTGGCTATATATAACGTAAAAGATAAATACAAAACTGCTCACGCGCTCATGTCCTTCGGGATGTCCCTCGGGGAGGGGGGGGGAGAAGAAGAAGGGGGAATTTTGCGAAAGCTTAGGGCGTTGAGAATCTGAGAAGTTTGATCGCAGCCATTTCAATTTTTGCTTCTAGAATTGTTACAGTTCAGATTTAGGACTATTTTAGAGACGGGAAAATATCGAGGGTTGTAAAAGTACTATTTCTGGTTCAGTTATAGGGACCATTTCTCATAATTGATTTTGATGGGTTCTTAACACCTTCCCGCACAAAGTTGGAGCAGTTTGGAGGCTTTGTTCCTTTAGCCCGAATTAGTCTTGTACCACAATCTACTGTAATTTTTGTACATAGCGGTAGTCTTTTGAGAACCTTTTTGCTTCGATTTACTTTTAACCAGAATAACCTGTACATTAGCAGCATACTCGACCATTCTTGAAATCATCGGACAAAATGAGGCACCATTTCTCAGGTTTGACAGTTTTTCTTAGATGCATCATTTGACTCTTTTGCCTTCACATTTGGGCGGGCGCTATCAGCTTATTGCGAGGGACACCTCTGTCCATTCATAGTGGGTCGGTGTTCTACACGTTCGTAGTGATATCGTGTTTTCAATGTACAGCTACACATAAGCTCAAAGGCAGTGACCACGACTGCTGGAGAGCGATACGCTTTCATCATCACCGAACGCCATTGGCAAATTAGACCACTAAGCGCGCTGGGACGTGGTTGAGACCGCCCCTCAACACTCTCCGACTAGCGATGTTCAATGACGTCACCGAAACAGCAACGCCCTGCAGCGGTCGTGATCACGACCTTTAACGCGTCAGTGACTGCCGTAACATTATGTGCTCGTTACCACATATAAACGAAATCAAATCAAAATTCAAAACTTGCATCAATTTTGAATCTGTCAAGAAGCTCGTCTGTTATCACCAAAGGAGCACCAATTACAATTTCATCGACCACCTATAAATAGTAAATTTTATCCAGAAAGAAGTTATCATCGTTAAATCACACACTGCAGCAGCATCCAATGTAAGACTGCCTTCATACTTTGCGCCACGTGCATTCGGTGCCGGCAACGCGAAGAGCGTCAACACATGCATGACGCGTCTTTGGCGCGCAGTTGGTGCCTTCCGATGAATGATCTCAACCTCAATACCATTTCTTTTTTTGACATTTTGTGTGCCGTGTTGCTTTCGCTCGCGGGGTCTATTCCAGTTAGAGGGGGCATCATGATGGAGTTTCTCGGCGAGCTTGTGAAAACTGCAACATTCCAGTTTCGCACGCATGTCAAGTGACTGCCCTCACCCCCCACCATCTTAGACTGGCTACATTCCCCCTGGCTCGGAGTTTCCGTAGCTTTCTGGGAAAACTTTGTCGTGATGCCCCCCCCCCTAACTGGTATAGACCCCGCCGCGTTTTTCTAGCTCATAACATTTTCTTTTCAGGATGAATTATTGTTTTGCTTTCTAATGAACTGACCTGGGGGCTTACTGCTACATTCAAACACACTGCACGAACTACCGTTCTAGAACAGTTAAAAAGCACTGAGTACACAAAAAAAGAATGACTTTTGCTATAAACATGAGCAAAACAACACGGCACCGGAACACCTGAAGAAGAAAGCGAAGCTGTAATGGAACCGGAGTTATCGATTGAAAGGTGCCGAGTGAGCGCCATTTACGCGTCATGCGCCAGAGCGCGTATTGACGCTCTTCGCATCCTTGGCACCAACCGCACCGCTGGAGCAAGGTATGAAAGCATCCTGAAATTTTAACACATTGACGACCGTATGATATGATGTCATATTACACCTTCACATGGGCCATGGGGAGACTAGTTTTCCCTCACTTATTTTGCGTTCTTTCCTTTTCCACAACGGGCCATGTACATTACTGGATCCGAAAAAACAATTTTGCATTGCTGATAATGAAAACGCCGAAAGATCAATGCCTATTGATGAGAGAATGCGAAAAATGTTAGAGCAGTACACGCACAACGGCGGTCATCAACGTGTTAATTAATGAGTAAATTACCTTGTACGCAAATGCAGAGAGTATTCGTTCGTACAGCGACATGATTGGATGGTAGCCTTTCATCTTGACCACATCCTAAATTTTACAATCATTTTGTTTTATTATTTAATGAACATGGTTATATAGGCTCATTCATCGTCTACTGTGGAGAATGCTGATTTTTTTAGACCTACTGCTGCTCTTGATTGGCGGACCTACTGATCATCAAAGGCACACTCCAGGAAAAAGTTGGAGTGTTAGAGCGCTCAACAATCAACGAGGAGGGGTAGAGTGGACTAATGCTGGAACTGAAACTTGAGTGACCAGAGAAAGCACTCAAAAAACTACTTATACTTTCTTTATGGTCGGCTGTGGTACGATTAGAGACACAGCACAGAGAAGCGAGATTACGCGAAAGAGCTGTGCGAGAAGGCACGGATACAGGGCCGCTGCGCAGCGGGCAACAGGGGTTCCACTCATGGCCACCAATCGAAAGAATTGACGAGACCTTAGCGCCCTTATCGCCCAATTTCGGACAATGGGAACGGTGATCGATTACCTTACTCTCACCTCCACCCTACCTTATGAATTATTTCGACGGTCCGACTCCAACCGCCTTTAACTCTGCGCCAACTGTCCTCACCGGTTCTTGTTTTTGAACAAACCACCCAGCAGAAAAATCGATAATTTTTTGCAACTTCTGTCTAGTTTAGCGACGAATATGGAGAAAAGGAGTGACCCGATATGTGGCTGCGACTATGAGCAGGAGCAGAGCCAGAAAGAGATTGACTAATGGCGAATACTGTATTCTCTATCTTATCTTAGTTGCTCACCTCATCAGTGTATATTCCAAGAATCAAGTAATCTCCAAGCTTTTTCGCTTTCTCTAAGAAGGCCAGATGGCCTACATTAAAAAAATCGAACGTTCCGCAAGCGTACACCACCTGGAAAAAGTGAAGTGAAATGAGGTCACTAGATTTCAACACAACGTTAAAGCACTTTTGCATCTATATAGAAAACTTAAAGGCACGGTTCGCGATCGAATTTTTGTGTTATTTTGTTCGAAAATAAAAAAAGAGGAGCGAAAAGGAACATCAGTGAGGAAAAAAAGCCAAAAGTGCCATGAAAACATTGAAATCTCCCTTGTGAGGTAAACAGTGTGCGAAGCGGAGAGTTAGTGCTGCAAGAAGAGGGGAAATGCAAGAGAACAGATCGAACGACGGAGGGATCATAAGCACAGAATTCTGCAATTCATGAAAACGGCAGCGGTCGCAGCGGTCAAGCGAACACATTAGCTTTTTCGTTGCACACTTTCAAGTCGCGACCCGTGCCGCTAACAATACTAACATGACCTCGCATCTATATACCTTATCACCGCTTTTTGGTCCCGCACCACATGCGAGTAATTTGAAGGTCTCCGATGTAGCCAGGAATACATTATTTTCCCACGGTAAGTGCATCACCTAAAATATTGCGGTTTCACTTGCTTGAATGTATTCTACAAGCGAAGAAAGGCGAGTTGAAGAATGAAGTATTGAAAAAAGAAAGGAATGCAGCGAAGGCTGATTCGAACAGCGAATCGAAGCATTCGCTGTACGCGACGCAAGAATGAACGCTAGCGAATCGCTCGATCCGCAAAGTCTGACATGAGCCATGCGAACACTTTCGAAAGCGTTTTTTGAACAGGTTCGAGAGTGGCCTACGCAAAACTTACATCATTATCCTCAGAAGCAAATACATATGTATCAAATGACCCACCATAAATCGGTGCCAGGGTTCGGGAATCCATCGAACTTGACAAGTACGTGCGATGCGCCAGCGGTTTGAAGGATGCACCAGCGACTCGACTGCGTCAGAAAGAGGTGAAGTCCCTCTCATGCGACCGCTGTCTCTCGCCGCTTTTCCACGATTCCAAGTCTTCGGTTTGAGCTGCTGGTGCATCGTCCAACCGTTGGTGTGCCGCTCTTACCTGACGATTTGCCTTATTCCGCCTATTCGCAAAGTCTGACCCCGGCCTCATGACTAAGAGTAAAATCTTGGTGATCCCGGCTCGGATTGCAGAAGAGGGTCAGATGTATCATTGTGGCGCCTCAAACGACCAAACCATATACAGTAGCGCTCAAAAGTCTTCGGTGGAATACTTTCTCGACCGTAACTTCTTCCCTGCATAATCAAATCAGTTCAAATTTTTATATTTTTTGGAGGCAAGCCTCCTTCACTTTATAGGGATATTACAGCTGAAGAGGAGGAAGAGTAAGAACGAAGCAATTATTTCATCAGAATTTCCCGAGCATGACCAAATTCCATGTAAATGCAAAACTGTTGTAAAAAGCTTAGAATCCCACGAAACAATCGTCCTTTGATATAGAACCTTAAGCAGCTTCAATACTTTGTTGATTACCTTCCGAAGTAGCTGAAATCATGACAGGCCCATGTATGGAATCAGTCATTGAATTCACTGTCTGTTGGGGAAACCACCTCAATTTTCCTCCCGATCTAGCGAGTTTGTCGTTCATATTTCTGGCTCTTCTTGTGACACAGGTTTCTCTACCACTTTTCATAGTTTTCCATAGTTTTCACTGTTGAAAAAATATTCCACCGGAGACTTTTGAGCGCTACTGTATGGTGTCACCGAGCATTTGGAAAATTCGACGATAGTTACTCACCATGCCATGCTGAATAGCAGAATGAAAGCGGAGGACACGTTCAATGATGTCCTAAATGTAGGTTACTTAAATAGTAATTCTTGAATGGACGATTGTCTCAATGATTAACAGTTGACATACTTCCGATGAAACGTCGAAAGCTTTCCTGGTTTTGAGTAACCGTCCAGCTTCCCGCAATTCGTCGAACCTGCCATCTTCGCTGGCACCCTCTGAACAGAGATACTGTGACAGTCTTTTTTTATTATTTTTTCTCGTACAACTCCTTATTTAGTCACAAGATATTGCGACTGGGCCAACCTCCCATCTCCCTTGACTACCGTGGTGCCGACGGCTGTTCAATGTAATTGAAGTGCGGCTGGACGGACCAAAAGAAGAGAGGTATGTGGCAAAGGTGCGCACCATGGGTTTGTTTCGTGATTTGACGTCGAAATAAATAGGATGTGCAATACTACGCCCCACCTGCACAGTTAACGCTGCGACTTCTTCGCTGACCAATCTGCGTCTCTGCCTTCTCGCCGCGCCACCGGGCCTCCTGTCGGGTACTCTGGGTTCGCAGGTGCCATTCGCGGCATTCAATGGCGCTCAAATTTTGCCTATCGCCTGTACTCCCTTGCTTATGTAGTGGCTGTGATGGTTTACTACTTCATTAGAGAAGTTAATTCGAGCCTAGTAGATTCAGGGTATCATCAAGTATTATACCAGAGTTTCGTTCCCTCTCTTTCTAAGCGAATAGGAAAAAGTTTGAAACGAGTAACAAGATTGGAATACTGGTTCTAACCGTTCACAGCATAGTGGTAACAGTTGTTTTTCTCCAGTATGTTCACCGACACACGATAAGGAGCGTTTTTGACCACCTGAAAAGAAAAATTTCGATTTCCATTCGAAATTGCGAAGATTCAAGGCTTTACATACTTCTATGATATATTTGAACGTTGTGTAAGGAGGGCTCAGATCAAACGGTGCATGGTTGTGTCAAGTAAGGCACATTTCACGACTGAGGCGTAGTTAACTATCAGCAGGCAACCCATTGGAAGAAGAGGTGGTCAGTGGGGCCGGGATGAAGAGAAAACCACGAGAATGGCTAAAATTCTGAGAAATCGGACCATTCCTACCTGCTGATTTCTGCACTGATGCGAACCTCATCGCTGCTACCCTCTTCAACGCTGACGTTCTCTCTGCCGAACGACCAGGCTCAGACAGCGAGAGGGGGGCGTACCACCGCGATAGCCCCGCTCCTTCGCTGTGAGCTGCGTGCAGCCCGTACCCTCAAGGGACCGACTGTCTTCCCACTAGGTAAGTTTACCCTTCTTCAACCTTCGATCTTATCGTGGAGCCCTCCTTTAAGCTACAAGGTGAGCTAAATAACTGCTGGCTGGGGTAGTAAGTGTAACTTCCGAGGCTTTTCCGCGACGAGTCGTTGGGGCCTTGTCATTTAGCAGTGAGTGCTGCAGCCCTTACAGGAATGCGCAACGCAACGATGTATCTCGTCCGCATCTCGCTCGCCATGATGCTCTTTCCCTTGAGGCCCTTCTGAGCGCGAGGGTCTCCTTGTCATCTCCAAGTACTCTTTTTTCCGTCTTTTGGTCTGCTTTTGTTTCAGTGACGACTTTTCATACCACACCTTCATTGTAAAAAGCACAACAACGACAAATTTGATCGTGGCGTGTCTTTGACTAGATGGCTAAACTGGTATTTCACAACCAAACCCATCTCAGCCTACAGGTTGGTAGGCTCCTTTTTCTGCTCCAGCCGTAGTCACTTCCACAAACCGTAGTCACTTCCACAAAGGTGAAATATTATGGCTGATAAACAGAAAAACGAACATTCCGAAGTACTAACTGACCTTGTCGACGAACTTCAAACTGGAGAGCAGTCGATATCTCTCGTCCGCATTAAACACAGGCTGATAACCAGTATATCGCTTGATCTAAAATCACCGGAAATGGTGAAGTTGTGAGAATCTTCAGAAAGCAAAGCCACATTTTGTGAGGAATACTGACCTCTTCGTCAGTATGCATGCCGACAACGACGGATCCGCCAAACTTCTTTGCTTCCCGGAGTTGATAAACGTCCCCGAAATGAACCATTTCGAAACTAGAGCAAACAGAATTCTCTTTAAAAACTTGAGCATATCACAAGGATTCAGATGCACGGGTCGTGATCGAGTTGATGTGGTATTTTGTGCGAACTAGACAAGAAGTGAAATCAGGAACGTGAGTGGGGAGAAAATGCAAAAAATGTACCATAAAAAACACTGAAATCTGTTTCTGAGGTCGGTATGATGAAAGAAACATAGCGCTGCGAGGAGAGCGAAGACGCGAGAGAGCATATCATACGCCAGAGGGTGCAAACGCGACGTATATGACGACTGATAAGGATGGCAGCACGGCAGCACACAACGAAAGGGCTTAGCGCTCCGACAGTTCGCAGCTTCTGCGCCTGAGAGAACTCCTCTTTCTCAATCTAGAAGGGAATAATTCTTGGCTCCACTTCCGACCAGTGGCTTTGATTTTCGTGTGATTGCTGCGAAATCAGCGAATGTTCGGTAAAAACGGTGAAATGAATAAAAAAAACTCAGTGGTGGTAATGTGGCTAGTGGCGCGGCCCACCGCGGGGGTCAAATCTCGGCTCAAATTTCGACCAAGCAACCCCTGCATCCCGACGATGTCACTTGATTCGTTACAGATTACAATCACTGACTTGAGCATCGTCTAGCTCTTACTTGTCATTATGTAAGCCAGATCGCATCAGCCGCTATGGCTGACTGGAGATGGAGTGCGTGGCGCATCATAAAATTATACAGGTTGGGGCAAAATTACTGGTGCACCTTAGGTTTTGGACTTTCTAATAATCTTGTGGTGGACATTCCCGTTCCATTCTTTCATGATATGTTGCTTGAACATACTGCTACAAGAATGCACTGATTACCAAGTAGTTTAAGTTTTCGCTTTGCGAGCAGCAACTATCAAACTCCAAGAGAGCACTGTGCAAACGCGTATCTGCAGATTTTTCAAAATTTCGAACGTTGTTCAGATAGTGTTCAAACTTGTTCTTTGCTCAAAACCCTGACCGTATCTGCACTTTGGAGGGGGTTACAAGTGAATTCAGCACAGGCTTTGCGTCAGAATACTGACCGAGAGTGGTCCAGGAACAGCGCGCCAAGCAGATCCCTGACTTCATCATTTTCGACGAATGGCTCACCAGTTCCCCGGATTAGGTCGTCATCATTTTAGGTGTGGGCTAATTTGGATAGAAAAGCCTGCTCTATCATATGCTGAAATTTGAGCCCTCTGACATTGGCGCTTCTGCAATCCTTTCACGGAATGGATGGAAAATACGTGCGTGCCGCATGCGATGAGCTTGCCATGGGAGTGAGGAACTGTGTGAAGGCTAAAAGGGATCATTTTGAAAACCGTTGATATGTTCTTAATTGCCAAGCTTCATGCAAATAATAATATGGTTAGAAAAGATTATCGAAAGTCAGTGCCGAAATGCGAGCGAAATGTTGGTGCACCAGTTATTTTGCCCACCCTGTAGTTCGACGTCAAATACTTCATCATTTTAGTCGCTTCACGAAAATGTGGAGGGAGATTGTACTGATTTTTGAAGCAATACATTTTCGACACAAAGTTATGAAACGTTGATGCGATTCTGAGTGGAGACAGAATTGAAAAATCGATCAAAAAATGAAACAACAACAACACATTGTTTTACTCACCGTCCATCAACCCACACGTTCTGATTGCTCATATTTCGAGTGAGTGGGCGCTATTCCAAATCTGAAGTTGAAGATAATAACCAATTATATTCAACAGGACACCATCAAAGAGAGGGGTACTCGACAGGGGGACTGTCACGCAACGAGAGGGCAGAGACGCAGACGGGTCAGCGGACGAGTCGCACCGCGTGCTGCAACATGTTGGACATACGTTGAACATTCTATTTGAGCTGACGCGAATTACTGCAGTACGCGTGCGACTCGTCCGCTGACCCTCCTGGGTCTCTGCCTTTTCGCCGGGTGGTGAACCTCTTGTCGAGTACACCAAAAAGAGCGGAAATTAAAGAATTTTATCATATACTCCACAGGAACACGGAGTCGGGACATTCTGCATAGGTCCGCGCTGCAGAGCCGGCTCAATATCAAGTATTATAAACCGATTAATTCTCGAAAGGCATTGCTTGAGCGCTCTGTGAGCTACAGTCAAAGTCCTCGCCGCGGATGCACTGCTCATCCATCTCCCAGCCGCATTACAGAGCGCACGCAGCCAAATGTGGTACATTTTCTAAAGGACCGAAGGCCTGCCTTTGTCGTCTTCCTAGCTGCTCCTTCATATCGTTGCCCGTGTTCATGGAACGGCCGAGATAAACGGAAAATGTGGCTTCCTTGATAGGTTTGCCATTGATCTTGGCTCCACCTTCATCAGACCAAACGTTCTTCATGAATTGTGTTTTTGATTGGTTGATCCAAAACCCCACGTTTTTTCTGCTTCATCCAATTCAGCGAGCATCGTCTCAACCTTCGTAGTGCTAACTGAGAAGAGAACGAAGTCGTCGGCGAAGCGCAGCTTCAAGTGGTACCGTACGTCACACGAATTCCATTCTCATTCCAATTGAGCGACTTCATTACCCACTGAACACAGCCGTAAACAACTTTGGCGAGATACTGTTGCCTTGTCTCACGTCACCCTTCCCCAAGGTAATGAGAGGTCGCTGCAAGAGTTGCACCGTTGCGGAGTAGCGACGATTGCAGTCGGATAGTGCTCTCATATAGGATGCTTCCACTCCTTGGTCGACTAATGCTGACAGAATTGCGTTAGAATGTCGCACCCTACCTCACACTGTTCAAAGGGATATGAGATGAGGAAAAGCACTTTTTCAATGAGGGTACAGATTTTCGTGGTTTTGGCGGGGTTTCAGCGAAGTGACCCAGAGATCAATCGCGCCGCAACTGCAGGTGAATCAGCTGTCGTTCTATACATTTGGCTTTCCCATTGCTCGCGGTGATTCAGTCTCATCGGTCTTTTGTGGAGCGCCTACTATTACTCTTACCTCCTGTCACTACTCTACTTTTGCTTGGCATTCCAGTATCGCCTCCCACCAGGGTCAACCGTAGCGTTAGTCGTCCTTTTGGGAATTTTTGTGACCTCTCCCTCCGTAGAAATTTGAACATCCCCCTCCCCCTATATCAAATAGTTGTATGTGGACAATTAATGCATCAAATTTTTATTAAAATCTAGCGCTTTAATGAAAATCTAGCAAAGCAATTTGCATATGCTCCTAGTGTGAAGGTTAAGAACTAAGTTGTAGAAGGGAGGGGAAATCTCCGGGTTCATGAGCATCTCCCTTTTCTCCAGAGACTTCCTCTCCCTTCCTAGGCTTGGCCAAATGAAATAGTTGCCTAAAAGTACCTATGGAAAGTTATAGTTACCTAGCTAATCACTAGGTAAGACTCTTGCATTATATAAAACTGGAAGACAACGTAGGAATGGAGCCGTTGAAGCTCGTAATCCAAAGACTCGAGCGAATACCCAGACCTTCGAATTAGGGCAGACTGCGTACCACATTATCCCCCCTTTACTGAAACAGACTGAAATACATATAATGAGGAATCCTCACATCAATTTCAATAATTTCCTGAGAGAAGCATCTCAATTGAAAGGTTGAATTGGAAGATGTCCAGCATCAGTGGAAGAAAGATACTTTTTGTCACACGAGCCCATGAAGGAATGCAAGTATCAGAAAGTGACGAGTCGTGCAGCTGTATCACTTTGCAGCGGGCGCCAGCAACGTCTCCATTTGTCCCTGTCGCGTGCCAGAGTTGTCCAATGGACCCTTCTCGCTTGAGGAACACGAAAAATTCATTTCTTTGGTTCAGAGCTTTCGAGAAGAAGTCTGACTATCGGGCGGCAGTCGTCCAGGTGTTCGTTTGACATCCCGAAGGATCCAGTCGGTAGCCGCTCTGGTCCGACGGCCATGGCCCATGTGCTCATCGATTCCCTGGCGAAAACGGCAGCGTCCCTGATCTTTGACGGTTGACGTACTTCGGAACTTCTGATTCCCTCTGCATTTGCGTGTATAAGGTGGCTCCAAGCATCGTCCTCGAGCCGTGCACATACAGTAGAAATATTTACCTGAGTCATACTTGCATTCCTTCGCGTGCACGTGCAATGAAAGTGCCAAAACCTTCAATAGAATCCAAATTAGAGGGGTCGTATCAACACCTCTATTTAAGGGGGGTCATACTGCTGTGACCACGTCCCCAACACGATTTTCACCCTGAACTAGAGACGTGCATAAAAACGCATTCATTAGTGTAACTGGTAGCACAGTTGCCCAGAAAGCAAGAGAATCCGGGTACGAATCCCGGCTGGGG
>KZ345352.1:134753-146898 GCA_002352805.1 Teladorsagia circumcincta
TATTGATGAATCTACCAATAAGGTGATCTCTGCTTGCTGCGTTTCTCGTATTGATCATGCCATAGCCCTCTTCCTTGATCATGGGAGTGTTGCACCTCAGCATGATCATATAGGCCGTGAATCCCAATCGCCGACGCGTCAGTCGGTGCAGTGGGTATGTTACGGGTGACGTTGAGTCGGTCACGGGATGGATTCTCCGTAGTGCTTGTGGTTTTGCAATCCTCAGAGGGTTGTTTACCTTGCCTTCTACAATTCTTTCAAAGCATATTAGAGCGACTTGTGGTGCAGTGGCAGAGGTCGCGCTCATGAAACGCTGCTCTACAGGCTCTGGTTCAAGTCCATGGGTGATGCGAGTTTTGCTGGCAATGTAGTAAAGCTCACCGTCGAGACTAGGGTCACCTCACTGTCTCGCCTTTCATTATTCGCCGTCAACGGCCGATGTTCACCACCTTTGACTCCCAGTCTATGGCACTTTACTACCGTCCCAGTTTACTTCAAACCCAAAACGCAGACTCACTCACAAATAACTGCAGGAAAAAGCGCAAAACAGCCTCCAATGTCAGGGGCGCAATACACTATTTATGTTGAGGCCATCCAGCTCAAGAGTCAAAGAAAAGCTGCCAAGTGGACTCTCAGTGAAGAAAAAAACACAAATCGCCAGAAACATTGAAAATGAGTCCTTCTTCCCATGAGTTCTTGAGTTGTTTGCGAGTAGAGTTGGACATTTCAAGAGACACTGCTCGCCGATGCGAGAGAACAGACGAGCGAGAGAGTAAGCATGGTGGACGAGGAGAGTAAAGGCATAGCACTGCCAGACAGTTACCTAGCAAAAAAAGAAAGCGGGTAAAGAGTGAAGGACTGTCTTCAACTTCATGTCGCGCATTTCCGACTTGTAAACCTCTGCTACCTTTTTGAGGGAATGAGCCCTGGATACCTAATGATTGCGGAATGTCCCTCTGTGAAATGGTATGGCTAGAAAAAGCACCTCTACCATTCGCAATTGACTAGTGAACGATTTTGGGGAATTGATAGGGAATCGCAATAATATCTGGCATGCATTTTGAGGTGGCTCAGAATAAGCTCACAGAGATAGCGTAAAAAATCCTTCCATCTTGGCATCTTGAAACCTTACAATAAATGTCTACCTCTTTCAGAAAGGAAATTATGTATAGGTTGCAAACCCTTTCGTTTTCTGCACAAAATTATTTGAGGGAGAAGCTTTGGTCCTTGAAAGTGTGGCAACGCTGTAAAAAAGACCTCACTGCGACACTCGAGCAAAAATCCTCAACAGAGCCATCTTTCATATACTGAATTTATCAAGCACTTTCTTAAACCAACTGGAAATGCAAATCTTCTAGGGCGGTAGTAAACCCAAACTTGCCCATTAACGGGCAGTCTAAACGAGTTTGGGAACGGAGGGACTGAAGAACGTGAAGGTGTACGTTATTCCTACGATGTTGAAAGTCGCTTCTAGAGTACCTAGGAAACCCATCTAAGAAGTTGTTAAGGTGGCTACTCATGCGAGCTGGATGTTTCTGGAAGGCAGGTTCCCAATTACGCGAGCAAAAAACACGGAGGATGGGCTCACTGACGGGAACAGAACGCGTAGGAGGATATATAGTGTGTGTTGGAGAGACGCAGGTAATGAATACTACGCGCAGAAAAAAGTCTTCTGTAGCACTTTTGGGCGTGGCCAGCTTCAAATGGGGACCCCCTATTCTGCGATCAGTACCGGTCCATTATCTCCTCTCAATATATCCTTCAGTGACGCTGTAAAGTGCTCTGTTGTGCACTGGCAGCGATAGCGTTTCGCGCTGTCTGGGTTCGGTTCCAGTGGGTACCCGACAGGAGACCCGTAGAGGGGCGAGATGGCAGAGACGCAGATGGGTCAGCGGACGAGTCGCAGCGCGTTCTGTGCAATATGAGATGTAGTATGGTACATTATGTTTAATCTGCAGCCAAATCGATACAGTGCGCGCTGCGACTGTCCCACTGCCCGTCCGCGTCTCTGTCACCTCGCCGCGCGACGAGCCTCCTGTCGGGTGCCCGATTTTGGTGGAGGGCAAAAGTTTTGCTGACGATGTTGCGAGGTTGCGCTGACCTGGTTACCTTAAAAGTTTAAAATAATTTTGTCTCGGTTGCGGCTAGCTGTGATTCATGACAGTCAATATTGGGAGAATTACCACCGTGCCTGGCCAGCGCTCTCTTACTCTCTTCATTTTTCAACTGGTCGCTTTAAAAAAAGTTGTCGCATTAGAAATTGCGGAAAATAGCATATCTCGAGCACTTCCCTCTTTTTCTACTAGCTCAGCCGTAAGAGTAATGTATTTTGTCCTTTCTTCGTCCTTTCTGGAAAATTCAATCATTCAAAGTTGGGGAATATTTTCAACTGTTGTTCTGGGGTGTGCCCCGTTCCAAGGTCAACGTATGCGTTCCAACGATTACATTTCTTCACGTGCCATCTGCGCTCGGAGAAGGGTTGTGCATGGCAACCGCCGTTGCTCGGGGTTCAAGGGAGGGGATGGAGGTGTTCGGAATTCCTCCTCAACCCCTCCCTTGACCCTGTTCTAAAAGGACGCATTGTGGCAAGCTTTATCAGTGTCATCAATCAAAGGTTCATCGACATAGCAGTAAAAGCTTTGCCTTTTGAATCGTCGAATTCTTTCCTTTCATTATTTTTTTTTCAGTCGATATTGAAGTATTCAACAAACAGCTCAATGCAGTACAAAGCAGTTTGAAAACGGAAAACCGACCTTGGCTCGGGCCGGCTCCCATGATGTTCGATATGCCGCTGATGGTGCGTGAGACGTCGCTGAATAGCTGAGGTAAATCGACCTCACGCTGACCCATTTACCACCGACGCCTGAAAAGTGGGCCCTCGACATTACACGGACTATTAAAAGGCGACGGCGGCTCTTTGTGTGAATAATCGAGAGACGAGTAAAACGAAATCTTTTTGAAAATGCGAATTAGAGCTGTCAACGCAGCTTCACTTCATAATTTTAGTAGATCAGTCCTTCCTGTTCCTTTTTGTACTTGAGACAAGAACATTGAACGATAGATGTCTCTGTCAGATGATAAGCAAGACCTAGCCAGGACCTTGTTCATCGTCTGAGCAAGAACTTCCAGGTAGTACACCGTGTTTTGAAAACGGTCTCGCGCATAATATAGAGGCACATGCATGGAACACAGATCTGTTAATATTTTTCTCAAGTAGCCCAAAATGCCAAAAAATGGGTTGAGGAAGCTCAAGCGCTACAGCTCCTTGATACCACCTTTTGTTCAAAACCTTGAATAGTTCCTGATGGTCCCTAAAAAGGCATATATAACTAGCCACTGGTACCATTCTGTGATATCACGCAATGGAATCAATCATTTAGAAATAATTCAACTATTATAGTTACTGCAATTAAAGTGATTTTCATTATTTCCATTTTCATCAAAAGGTTGTTTTCGGATCTCAAAACTAGTATTTGTACTTGTTATTTAAAAAAATTATTTGAAGGGTTGGAATTCAAATAGTAGTCTAGCCTACGTTTCGCACGTGCCCTTAGACGAAGACTTAGCATCAAGTATGTCCTCTCCCAGTGCTCATCAGCAAGGGAAGAGAGGACCAAACAATTCAGAGCGAATTATTTCACCAATTATTGAGAAAAAGTTTTTTATAGCTTCTAAAAAAAACAACAATACTAAGATTCGAAACTAAGTATAACAACCTTTACAATTTGATTATATCAAACCAGTGATTTTATATAACTTATAATTTTGGTGTTGAGAAATTGTTCATTTCAAGTCAAGTTAAAAACGCAAAACTTTGTCTCCACGAGGGATAGAACCAGAAACATCCTTTCACCTTTTTTGGTGTTTGGAGGGCCGCTCAGGAAAAATGTAACATAGCTCCAGGTTTCATCAACGCGACCCGACGTGATGTGAAGAACCGTTGTGAAAAAGCGCGGCAAGACCTAAAAGACTCCTGATAAGTGATGAGAAGGATAAAGGATTAATACTTCGGCCTGGCTACCTCTTCGGGGTGCTCCACGCTTCTAATCCCATTCAAAATCTCATAGCATTTCATTGCGTTGGTTCATATATTTATCCGAACGGGGAAGTCACCACTTTACCGACCCCGTATAGATGGAAAGCATGGTTGGCCTGGGCGATACTCGAGCCAGGAGACCGAGCGCGTCAGAAGTGGCGCCACGTCAAACTACCTCCTCCCTAGGGGACTATTCGCAAAACCGAACTAGCAATAGAAATGGCTTGTATGTCATTGGGTTTAAGGGGACGAGAATATGAGACACAGGGTTACGCAGGTTGACTCGGAGTTTTAGCTTCCTCATAGAAGGCATTGGAAAGTCAGCGGGTTTTGGAAGAGATGTTAAGTTGAAGCGCTATGTGTTTCGTGAATGAGGGGTGGATTAGATTGAAAATGGCCTTCTTGGAGAATAAGAATTTGGTGAATATAGTCATTCGAATTACGAGAATTCTATGAACAAAAGTCTTCTTAAAAATTTGGAGGTTTGCCAGAGTTGTGCGATTTCGTCTGAATTTTCCGGAAATTTCTGGAAAAGCTCAAGTATTTTAAAATACTCAATGAGACCTTAACACCAACTACACCCTACTTCCGTCTTTTTTCAACTAATGAATTCACCAGTACGACTCATTCTCCCTCAAAGCGGAATACTCCCTCTCCTTCCCACTGTTATATAGGAACCCTAATTTCAGTTAAATAGCCCCGAAGTTGCCAGACCTTGAAGGAACATTCACGTCTATTTCCTGTTCCAATTCGTATCTTCCCACTCAAATCCCTTCTAGCGCATCAGCCATCAGTGCATGAAGATCAGGTTTCTATCCTCACTTCGTGTTAACAGCTGATATCACCTATAAGTGAAATACCCGCTGTAGCCAATTCTGACAGGCTAGCTGTCTGTCAAAAGATCAGGAGTCGTACTGTGTAAAGGAATAGGATCCCACTCTCAGAGGGGTAGGATAATTATCAAAAAGACTGTTAAATGATTTTTTTAGCTCTTGATCAACTAGTATTCAAGGAAAGGCAGTGAACACGATGGATGGAGAGCGAAGCGATTTTGCTGGCGTCACTCAGCGCGATCAGTGGAAGAGCGCCTCAAGAGCGTACCAACCACAGACCCTAGCGCGCCTAGGGATCCTGTTCATCAATAACGTCCGACCACGTCATCAAAACCGACCCACCCTCTAGCCATTGTACTCCTCTGAAAACGTTCAATAGGAAGAACTGATGCTAAACTGACTAGTTTTGAGGTTTATCTTATCAAGGTGCACAATCCAAAGGTTCACACTCACAAGGGCCAAATCGGAGTTAGTTCTAGATGAGCGTCAATGATTTGGCTGATACGATCCCCCCCCCCCCCAGGATTTCGTCCTCCAAGTGGGGACCATCATCCAGATACTGTTTTCATACTAATTGCAGAACCTGACTTTGCTTAAAAAAAGAGCATTGGGGGAGGGGGCAGGGTTAAGTGTTAGAAAAATCCCGAAATGCTGTTAGTAGTTAATAGTTTTTGACAATCCTGAATTCCACAAAACATCACGAAAATCTTTCGACGATTCCTATTCTTACTGCAGTTACCGAAATGCATCGACATTACCTCAAAATGCGACTACCGCTCACACAGAGCCAAATATGAACTCAAATGAAGGACCAGCACGTTGGCTCACCCTGGTTATTTAGGCCCAGAAGACGTTAGATAGAAAGAAAGGCCTCCTATAAAACCTTGCTCTGGAATGACTTCAAAGCAATCAGAGAGTGCAGAAAGCCTCGATCTGGGTCAATCACGGGTTCACCGGAGATTCGCGGCCAATTCTAAGCGGTCATAACCTGAAAATGACGACTGATCGCGCGTCTTCGTATCGGCGTTATCAAGCATAAACTTGAACATCACGGACTCATTCTGTTCAGGCAATACGACGAATGATCGATGTCACGCTATTGTTGTTGAAACAGGTTTTTTAAGAAAGCGAACAATGTTTTCAGTCATTTGCGAAAATCGATTTGCCATCACTGGAAGATTTCTCGTCATTTTTCAAATTCCTCGCGCATCGCAGCAAATGAAATTGGCAATAAAAGGATAGGAAGCAATCAACCTTGTTGAACCCCTTCCTGGGATGCGCCATGCATTCCCTTTGAGCAGAGATGTAGAGGCGTTTGAAACGGCCTACAGTTCGACCCATGCGAGTACTTGAGAGGCTCAGCTGATGTTCATGTCAGTGTTCTTATCAGCACCATTTCCCCTTTTCTGCCCCTCCTCACCCTTTCCACAAAAGTGGGCCAGGTTTTGCCGCATTTTGCTATGACCGTGGATTCGGCCAGAAAGTTGCCTCCAGTGATTGTTTGACCCGTGTAATCCGAACATCACATTCGTTCAGGGCGAAAACGCCTGGCGCCCGTGAAACAAGTGCCAGCACCAAAAAGAGCCATGACCCCATGGATCACCAAATAAGCTGGGAAATCGTCGTCAGGTATAGCTTGAACTGGAGAACATAAATATCATATCAATTCATTGCGAGCGGCTTGTGGGCTGCGCTACGGGAGCCGGCGCAATTGTAGTTACAACGTGGGCGCTTATGGTGCAGGCGCTACGCGTTTCGCGCTAAACTGATGAGGTATTCGTGCCCCACCCATTAGAATATTCTCAGAGACAACTTTCCAGCCAGACCCTTGGTCATTGACAAATTCCGGTTGAAATGCAGCTGGGTTTTCGAGTGTAGCACGGGTAAAGGGTAAATAGTGTCGCTATCGTCCCAGACAGGCTTTGCATCGTTTAACTGATCTGACGGTAAAGGTCTGGGAAGGGATTCAAGCAGGGATTCGAACCCTGGACAGTGCGCGTGGTAAGAGCTCCACCAGCCGTTACGCTGTATCTCCACGGAAAATGGGAGTATGTGTGAAATATTCAGCAACACTTTTGGTGCATTATTGTCTGATGAGGGAATCAAGTTTAATAGCCTATTATTTTCTATTGTTTTACTATTGTTGCGGAAGATCAATGGAAAAAATATCCTGTCGTATCTGTTACATTATCACATTGTTTGATTATTTTTATTTTATTTTTACATATTATTTTGAACAATTTTCCAATATGAAAAATTAGCCCTGTTCCTTGAGACTAGTTCTAGAAACTTAAACAAGATTAACATGCGAGTGTGGGAAAATAGCTAGAAGGCCAGAACATCGGGCACATGAACTGCAGAAGGAACAAACATTTGCCAAAAGTTGGTGTAAGGACCTACCGCTGAAAAAAACTGGTCTCCACAGGTGCGCTCCAAATGCGAAGGGGGTGACGCAGGTCAGCACGGCAAATCACCGGAAAGCCGTACGAGGCAAAGCAACGTCTTCCGGTCAGTTTCGAGAGAGCTAAGGCTAGAGATTAGGGCGTATCGGAAGTGTGGACGATGAACGAAGCGATGTAGGGTGCCGTTATGAGGCCAGAGGTTAGCGGATTTCGCGCAGACTGCGACCGTGGAAAACCCGTCGACCATTAAACGTTCAACGGGGTGAAATCGGGTTAATTGGTACTGAGAGGCGGACGGAATAGCACAAAAACAACAGCTTTTTTTTCAGGCTTTTTAAGGTTACAGTATTTGGCACAGAGTTTTAGCGCCAGCTTTGTTCCGGCAGCGTTAGTAGCAATGCTGTCATGAGGCAAGACTAATGAAGAGCCTATTCATCTCTGGCCTTAAAGTGCAATGCGAAAGAAATAATCATATTATGAATAAGGCAATGAATATTTATCCGAATTTCTTCAAGATTTCAAAAACCCACGAAAATTTCGGCCTGAAAATAAATTTTCCCCATTTGGTTCGATTTGTTTTGTTTTTCTATTATTTTTTGACAAGCCATGTCCATGGAAACGACAATAACGAGAAGATGTTTTTTTAGGAATTTGGATCGATGCCGGTAAATGGATGTCGGTAGAGGAAGGGTAAGGCTGAACCCAGTATAACCAAAGTGTCTTCAGCCAAACAACCGCTAAGCTGAACTCAGTTCTTAGACCAGAAAAAAAGAATAGAGAAAAGCAAATTTCTCACAAAATTCTTTTTCATGGATGTCCCTTTTTGCAGTTTCTATTTTTATCCTGGTCAATCAGCCATGCGAAACAAAAATCTACTCAACTAGTTCTTTGTTTTCCCCTTGATGTTTTCGCAAGTTTTGAAGGTTCTTCAGACCAAAGTCCGAAATTTCCTCTTTGTGCTCACGACCCTGGTTTTTGGAAAAAAAATCGCAAAAAATGAGAATTTTGACGAAAACAGGTCGCAATCAATGGTGATTGGGTTTCTCAATTAATGGATGAGTATGGAGAAAAAAGAAAGGATGAGTGCGGAGAAAAAAAGGAAAGTGTCGACGGATCAGGATAATAGAATTATTGAAAAGTTCACTCCTGCTTTTCATATAATCTGAAGAATGAGTTCGTCAACTTTCCGAATTTGCCTCATTTTTCAGATTTACTGATTTTTCTCCTGATTAGTACTCTTTCTTGTTCGGTTCACCACCTCACAATTCTTTTTCATGAAACTGGGAGTCTCATTTCTGGAGAAATCATACATGGCGAGAGGATAGCACTCACTTTATGATATGCCCTAATTTCACAGCTATATCGTAAGTAGTGTAGCAGCTAGTGGTGCCGATTACTGGGCACACGGTGCGGAGATCAGTTCCTTGATCGAACCTTGACAGGGCTAACCAAGCGTTCCGTCTGTTCTAGAAATTTTTAGCCTTTAGACTTGTCTGGAAGCATAAAATCACTGAGAAGTATATCGGATGGTCCTTGCAGTTTATTGTTTACTGCTTATTGTTCATTGTTTATTGTATGCCAGATCTCATTCGAACGCCGCTACGATTGTGTATGTCAGACGACGTGGGGTGTCCCAGGGGAGATTTGATCAACCCCGAATAATTGATTTTGTTGCGTGGATTTCACAGAAATACTGATTCGCCGACTCGATACAACAGTAAGTGAGCCAGGTACCGCGAGACGAGTGGGAGGTTGATTTGTTATTTTTGGATTGGGTCATGCGTGATAGAGTGGGCTTTGTATTTAAGTTTTTTTTTGATGTTTCAGAAAGATTAAAATTTTTCTGGAGAAAAGAAGGAAATTCTTCGAGGATTTTCGAAAAAATCAAATTTTTACAATTTTACCGTTTCATAACCTGCTCGACCGAGTTTTCGAAGATAGAGCTAGGGTTGTGAATAAGAATGGGTAGGAAGTAGGAGCATCAAAAGATTATCACACTGGGAGGAATTGCTCGTCGTCTTTTTTTCCAGCGTAGTGATTGACCCTGCCAGCTATAGTTTCAGATGAACACTATGCATTATATGGAGAGCGCCAAATTGCAACGGGAAAAGTCACCAGCGAAAATTTCTTTCGGTAGATTTACAAAAGTATATTTACGTAGGGTATAAATCATAGTCGATACAGACAAAGCCGAGAAATAGAAAAAGCCAACTTTTAAGCAGGGCAGAAGACATTGGAGCAAGGCTAAGGAGTAATCGGTCGCGTATAATCGAATGGCGGAGTGGGCGTGGCTGTCTGGGGCGTGGCTCCCAGAAAACTTGGAAGATTCAAAAAAAATTCATATTATAGTGAAGGAGTCATGAAAAACAATGATGTCATAGAGGAAGGTTGAGTGTGACTACAACATCTTACTCATGAACAAGTTGTACGCTTACTGCTGTGCCACTACAGCGGTGTGATGGGCTGGCTCTTCAAGATGTGGGCGATCTCGTGAGATCTCAAGACATGTCGTTTAAGAACCGCGCTCGAGACAATAAACGTGCTCGTTTGCAAACAAAGAAGACCAAAGAGCCGAGTGACCGGTGGAGGTTGAGGCGGAGGTGCTAGGGGAGGTGCCCCTTCGCGCGTCGAGCAGAACTGGACATGACAACAGCAAGCTGATGAGGAGCCGTAAAGATTCTGAGCAACAGCAAAGGAACCGTTTGTGTTGTATTTGGCTACAGTATTTCTCGGCAGTTCGAGGTGCGAATGTTGTTACAGGGGTTCTAAGAGAGGGGAACACCTGTGCCTCGCCATTGGATCCATCCAGAATCCCATAAATCAGAATCCTCGTGAGTGGGATAACCTTTGCCTTCAAGAGTCCCTTGAACATGGAAATTCAAGAGAATCTAGTTCAAATGACAGAAACACCCCTTCGAAATAATCCTCTCGAAATTTATTGCAAGGAAATAATAGGCTGCGGTGCTAGCAGGACTTCTCCCACGAGCGTGGTGGCGCGGTGGTGATAGGCGTAGTGAGATATCGCTAGCAGATGGCAGATGAGTCCCTGTGACCAGCGAGTTGGGCCCAGCTTGAAGGGGAGGACAAAAAGAGAGCCTGATCACCGGATGGTCATATCCCTGCCATATCCAACGGGGATCAGTCATAGCCAGGCCATTTCGAATTTTCCCGCTCAAATCAAATTACATGTAAAAACTATGAAAGTAACAGTGAAGCAAAGACATCGCTAGAAGTGTCTCGGAACAGCAACAGTATAACATAGACGTGCCTGGATGAGAACGCTTGAATGTGACAGGCGCGTAAAATCGATAAGAACCCAGCGGTCATGGGGTTGAGTACAGCACAACTGCTTCAGCATAGCAGCATAGAAAGTCGGTTAATCTTTCTGCAGGTGCCTTTTTGATTAGGATCCTTATACCGAACCCGGACTGAACAGTGCTATGGGCCAAAATATCGCTCTAGGTCGCTCCAAAAAATTATATTTTTTATGCGCTAAACTTTTCCCAATGCGAATGCCCTGTGATAAAAAAAACTATCTAGGCACTTAGAAAAACAACTAAAAATCCACTCAAGAAATATTTAGGGAAGAACAGAAAGACCACTTCTTGACTGAAGCCCAGTCATTCATCTGTATCCCTGTCCAGGTCCAGGAATATCACTCCTTACGGAAAAAGCGCATAGTTGGCTAGATCCTTCTCGACGCAGGTTAAGTCAGTATAAGGGCTGACGGTTTAAGGACTAGTTGAATTTTTTCGTGGTCTTGCCACGAATGTCGGAGAGCACAGACGATTGCAGAACGGTGGCTGGCACGGCTCCAGTTCGAGGAGGAAGGGGAGAGCCCCAAGACTAAGCCTTGTAGGGGGAGGGGTAACTATAAGGTGGGTGAGCCAACTACAGAGTGGCAAAGTTCTACTGGTTTTGGAGGTGGCTCGAAGGACCGAGTTCGAGTGGTCCGTCGAACCAGGGCTGACGGACAGCCTAACCCATGACCAGCTGAATAGTCTGGACCCAGTCAAAAAAACAGGGTATGTACCTGTTCTCCTCTTCACGTCAGGGGTAACGTTGAGAAAAAAAAGCTTTTTAGCGAGATATTTTTGAAATTAGGGTTTCTTATCACATCAGACTGAAATCGATCAAAATAAACCTCTAGACTAAAATTTTAAAGAGTGTAGTGAAAAGCGTTGCGCTTTGTACAGCAAAGTCTTTTTTTGCTCTGAGAGGTAGCAACCGTTGCCACAGCATCGGGAAAACGAACGAAACAGCTGGGTAACATGAGCTTTTCCCAAACGGGAGCCAGCAGTGGCGCAGAGGTCTGACATGGGAACAATGAACCACCCAACGGACCAGATACCGTCTCTAAAAGTCCACGAGTCAACAGAGACCTGTGTGAATTCGTGTTGATTTTAAGATTACCGTCATGATGTCAGAACAAACATATAAGAAAAGGATTATGTAGTTTCTTGTCGACACCACAAAATGGACAGACCGCCAGGCAAGGCCGGTTGAGGGGGTTGGGAAAGGCCGACACATCAGCGACGAGTGACCTTCCAGTTTCGTGGGCGCCGAATTCTTCGAGAACTCTCGAGTACCGAAGGTTTTTGACCTCGCGCTACCTTGACATCATTTTTTACAATTCACGTTCACCTTCTCGAACTGGGAACGCATGGAACGAGCATAACATCGCCTGTTCACTGGCAAGTGAGCAATCGAATAAAATTTTACTGTGAAGTTATTGTGAACGACGTTTCATCGGCAACAATCAAGTATCCGCGGATTGCAAGGGTTGAAAGGCACAAAACTAGGCGCTCATCCCGTTGAGGGGGGTGGGATGGACATTTGAGCAGGTGTGCCACTTACAATACTTGGGATTAAGC
>KZ345352.1:164123-175449 GCA_002352805.1 Teladorsagia circumcincta
ATCCCTACAGTAATTTGGAATGGGTTGAGTTTCCATCGTAAATTCTGCCTTTAAGTCAGTGATACTTCATATGTATCGACTAGGGCTAGTGCTTTTACCCACCCTATTAGCGCTGAAAACACTGTTGCTTTAAGGGTTCGCCACATGCGCCGCCTACTTCCATAGACCCCGCCCCAGATCAGTGCCAGCTCTGCTACTGGAGAGGAGGCCTTACTTTCGTCCTTATCAACGATTCCTTCTCATTTCTCATTATTGGCGTTGCACTTCACCTCTCCTTTGTCACCTACAGTGCAAGCACACCAGTTTCACTCCGGACATGGCCTTTAAGTCACTGGTAACCAGGTATTGATTATGCTGCAGTTTTGGGAAATTTCTTGTGGACCACAACACCGCAATGCTGCCGTCTCGAACCAGGCGAATGGCATTATCCACCTGACGGAATCTTTATAAGCCGTTTGCATAAGAGAATTATTACGAACTTGTTCAATAGGTAAGGGTACTGTTCAATATGCAGTTGGAAAAAGTGGTCAGAGTTCACTCACTATATCTAATTCGGAGTCGAAGATAGAGAGAAAAGTGACCCTCTTCGCATTCTCCTCCGTGCAGTGTTCTCATGTAGGAAGACACGCTACTTCTCTACTGATTACGTGGTTCATCAAGTGGTAACGAAGGTGTTGTAGGGTTGTAAGACATTGACCGTACAAGCCTTAGATCAGTTTTCATCGTTCGTTCTGATGAAGGAAAAGCTGCAGAAACGTTACCTGATGATCGAACTGAAACTCATGAGCTGTTCGAGCTGATAAACTCGTGCACTTATAGAAGTGATGTCTATTACGGCTTTCAGAGATAAATATAACAGTCTCAGCTACACCAAAGGAGTATAGCCTTTGCTAAAAACTACATTTCGAAAGACAGCAGCCTAGCAATGAACCGAACTGTCAGCAAAGGCGAAGGGAAACTGGAGGCATGGGGAAGCCGTTGCCGCTGCCCTTACCAATCATATTTGATCAAGTAAACTAGCCCAACGAAACTCGCATCTTCTTTTGACCCTGACATCACTTTTGGGTCCTACTTGGTTGTGTCTCTCTCTACTCTCGCCTCACCTAGTCTTTGGGGCAGCTCCCTTGCAATTGAAACTCCATCCTTTTCTTTGTCGGGTGATCCTGTAGCCTTCTGAGCACGTGCCCATATCTTCGCAGACGCTGTTCCCATACCATCAGGTGGATAGGGGCCGTCTACATTGCCGCTTTGACATCGTTGTTCCATAGCTCGTGCGGTCGCGTCCAGCCGCAAACTTTCTTAGAATCCTACTCTCAGCGGAGAGAAGCTGCCATCCGAAAATCTTGTTAAAGGCAGCGATTACGATGTGTTCTGAAGGATTTATAGAGAACGTGGTAGTGGTCACTTTTACGCCAGTGGCGAAAAAAGCGGAGCAATCCGTCAAGAAAACACGAAAAAGGTACCTATTGTTGGGCAGATGATCTTCGCTCGAGGACGGGCAGCAGCTAGGACGGCGGCAAGTGCAGCTCTCAAGGTCCTGCTCAGCAACCAGCACATCTTGCGTCGTGAAAGCGCCACACCTCGCTTCCTTGGCAGCCGAGTAACTGCTTCGTGTTGCGCATATTTTTCCTTAGTGTGCTCCTTCTTTATCGTAATCGCTTTCTTTATGGGGCCATCAGTCGCCATATGGCATCGCAAGCTTCACCACTGTTCGATACGCGTTCCCTTTGAGCGTCCTGGAGCACGTTCGATCGCAGAGAGCTCTACTGGACTCCTCCATTTCATCCATGCAGCATTAATACGTTCCTTCACTCGCCGATCCATACAACCGTCAGAGGCTAGATCGCTTCTGAGGTATCGGTAGTCCCCGGTCTTTCGATGCTTTCCCCATGGCGATCCACAATCGGCTCTGTGCTGTCTTCACAGCTTATGAACAGTCTTCTTTACGTTTACCTGGTGCTCACCTGCTATCGCTTCCGCCATTCCCGCACCTTCTGCACCTTTTGCACGTATAGACTTCAGTGATCCCTACATAAGTCCCTTGGGTGCCCTCAAGAGGTCCATCGTGCGGCAAAGGAAAAGACGCAGACGCGGCAAAGGACGAGTCGCAGGGCATACTGTGGCGGTTGGGCGTCAGGTTAAATAGAGTGTACCATACTACGTCTCATATCGCACAGTACGCGCAGCGACTCGCCCTTTGAGGATGGGGACGATTGTCCTTGTTCTTCAGGCAGCCGGCATCCTTCCTTCCGCAGTTACCGTGAAGAGGAAGCGGGTGAGCCACCTCTCCCGTGCTCCCCAAGCCCCCTTCTAAACCTCTACGCCATCGTCAAACCCCGTCTTGTCCAATCGACATCCCTACGTTCATCTATCCTACCTCTCGTCCTACCTCATCCTTTATCCATAGTGAGATAGGACCAGCCATGGGCTCCGCATAGGGGTTGTCTTTGTGGGAGCACTCCACGTTCAGAACCCCCTGCACTTCTTTTCCCACTTCCTCTTGACTTCGACTGGCTTAATCAGGATGACGTCGCCGCTGCTTCTACACTCTTCACCACCTTGATGTCTTGGGTACCCGATGCCGGACTCAGCCAGTTTGTAGACAAACTTCTCCGCATTTCGGCTCGGCTATTCAGCTACCGTACAAGGCAATGTCTGCCAAGAGAGGCCTGTACGAGGAAGCGAACCAGCCCGTTTGGGGATTCTGCTGGGACCGTAAACTTGATGTTGGGATGGGGATAGGGTCCCAACGGTCGACGGACTACGTCAATTCGGTCCTTTGAACCGCCTCTATTTGATGCTTGCCTCAGGACTAAGCCTTGGAGAGAGACCGGACCTGCGAGATCCTTCCGCTCTCCAAGCCTCCCATCCGCTCCCCAACATTCAGCATAAGGCCCCAGCAGAAACGCCAAACGGGGTGGTTTGCTCACCTCGGCCTGTAGTAGGGAGCCAATTCATCGCCAAAGATATCCATCGAAGCTCTGAGGGGCCTTGATCTTTTTACAAGCACATGATCGATTTCCGCTTGTCGCCTTCCACTGCATTAGGTTACCGTCTGACACGCCTATTCTGTTACCCTTTAGCACACTATTTCTTCAGAGCACCCTTCCCCTTCTCTCCCCCTCCCCAAAGTCACTGAAATTTCTGCAGTGGTGATGGTGTAGTGGCAAATGGTCTTTACCAAAAGCATGGTCTGAGGCTCAAGCCCCGTACAAATGTCGCCCGGGCCAGCCACGCCATAATCCTTCTGAGGTGGGCTTCTAGGCACCAAACTCGTCAGGAAGGCTAAAAATGTGGTATTAGTCTGCTGGCCCCACATTTCATGAGACCAAATCGCATACAAATGTCACTATGGTCCAGAGTGGGCAAAGAATGCACGACGGATTCCAGAAATGGGTCAATCAGCACGTAAGGCTTTATCGTTTTGATACTACGTTGCGCCTCCTAATGATGCAGCCACCTAGGAATTGTTCAAAATCTCGTATTCCACAAAATTCCAAGTCGAGTATCCGGAATAAGTGACAACTTCTTTTTGCTCGTGTAGGAAATGGAACCGAGAAGGGCTTTGGACGTTCTTCTTTGCTTTTTGATCATGATAAGGACGTCAAAAAAAGAGCACCCAATATCATCAAGGCGAGCTCGTAGTAGAGCCTTTCTTTCAAACTTAATCTATTACTGTATAGTTATTGGTATGTGCTGGAGAGCTTCCAAGATCGTTCTTGAGCGGAAAGTGAAGAAGACAGTCTTCAAGATTTCCTCACTATTTATGGTCATGGGGATGAGTTGTAACTTCCGGTAGGACTGGGTCTGCGTTGTGTGGGTTGGTGACATTGCAAGACGTTTCGAAATGCTTTCAGGCTTTTGGAAACGATGGAATTGTCGAAAAGTCAGGTAAACCATAATAAACCTGTTAGGCACAGAAGCACCAACACATGCAGTGGCGCTCAAAAGTCTTCGGTGGAATATTTTTTCGACCGTGACTTTTTTCCTGCATTATCACATCAGTTCAAATTTTTATGTTTTGGAGACAAGCCTCCTTCACTTAATAGGGATATTCAGCTGACGAGGAGGAAGAGTAAGAACGAAACAATTATTTCATCAGAAATTCCCGAGTATGACCAAATTCCATGTCAACTCAAAACTGTTGTGAAAAGCTTAGAATCCCACGAAACAATCGTCCTCTTGATATAAAACATTAAACAGCTTCAGTACTTTGTTAATTACCTTCCGGAGTAGCTGAAACGTTGACAGGCCCATGTATGGAATCAGTCATTGAATTCACTCTCTGTTGGGGAAACTACCTCAATTTTCCTCCATGTCTGGCGAGTTTCCCCTCTACATTTCTGGCTCATTTTGTGAAATAGGTTTCTCTACCCCTTTTCATAGTTTTTCCACATTTCTCACAGTTGAAAAGTATTCCACCGAAGACTTTTGAGCGCCCTGTATGAAAAATGCCAAGACAGACGGACATAGAAACTGAAGAAGACACTAATTCTGAGAAGAAACCGTCGCAAAAACCGAGTCACTTTTGATAGAAAGGTGTAGCCAAGATAACTGGAGGAAGATCAGCTCTTTGCCTGATATGTTTTGTTTTCCTGACTGCTTTTCCTTTCTGAGCTTTTCCTCGCTGATGAAAGCTTTTCCATAAGCAGAATCATATGGATCGGAAGCTGTAAAACGAATTGCAGACAGAAAGCGGGAAGTAACAGGTCGGAAATCGATCCGGCTCCGATTGGCTTGTTCAAACTTCCCTTTCAGAAATAACTCGATTTTCGCGACTATTTCTTCTCTGAAGAAGTGCCATTTCTACTTTTCGCTAAAGAACCTTTTTGGAACTTCTTTGGTGCATACCAATTACTATCCGGTAATAGATTAGGTTTTGAAGGAGACTCAACTTTTGAGCCCACCTCGATGAGAAAGGATGCCGCTCTTATAATTACGCCTTTATCTTGATCAAAAATCAGGGAATGATTTCGCCCTTAATTCCATTTCCTGTATGATGCAAAAAGAAATTTTCAATTATTTATTTTGTAGATTCGACTGAACTCCCACGCAATGTGACTTCCTGGCATTCACTTTTAATTTTTGTGACGATTTGCCCTTGTTCGAAGTCTAACAGTTGCTTCCCTTTCGTGATAACCTGAAAAAGAAAAACTGATATTTACCAATCAGTTTCATCAAGCAAAAATGAAATCCAATGAGGAAACAGCGGAAAGCTGTATCATTTGGAGACATAGCCAGGCCTCGAACATATGTAAGAGCCAAAAGCTTCACATTTCGTGCTGGTTGCTTATATAATAAGATAACCAAGAATGTGGCTGTCCCTAGTTCTTTAACCCATTCGCGACAGTGGCAGCCACCGGCGGCTAACGCAAAGACGGTCACTTGGGACAATGTCAGCCACCGGTGGCTGACATTGCGCAGTAATCTTGCCGGCGGTAGTCCGAACGAGGAGTCTTTGAAAATCCCGCGCGGTCGCGAGTGGGTTAAAATGTCTAGCGGCAGTAACTCTATTTCCTAATTCGTTGAGCATAAACGATTTTTAGTTGCCTCGGGTAGACATACTTTGTTGTTTCGTGCCGTAGAAATCCTGCTAATTTTTTCTCGCTGTTTGCTTGTGGTCGTAATTGGCTTTATGTTATATTCATGGTTTCTTTCCTTTCTTGCGTTTGCCTTAGCAACGTAATAAACATAACATAACATAATATAGAAAAACCGGATCTTTCTGGAAAAATTAGCATAAAAGCATTTTTTAGCACTTTCAATCCGCAGTTTTGCTCAAGGCAACGTCTCAGAACGAATTCGAGGCGTTAAGCGGTCGTTAACGAAGTTGTAGGTAAAGAGTTGACTGGTATACAAAGGAAAAAAAAAACAAAGAAATCCGCCAGCGAAGCCTTCAAACAGGTTTTATCTGGTGGACGACTTGTCTGAACTACTTGCTTCCCCAGATTTCAACCGCATTTGCCCTAATACAATTAGAGACATATGCATCATATAAAAATAGAAATGCAACAATCAAATGAAATAAGCAAGTAAAACCCATGAAAAAGACGCGGCAATGATTGGCAAATGGGCGTTCCCTAAGATGTTTGCGACCGACCCCGTTAACTACGCCTTCCTGGCTTCTTTACGGCTTCCTAAGGAGAGTTTTTTGGTCAGTGACACTTCCTATGGTCTTAATTAGGGCTAGCGCATCATCCCCACCCCATAGCATAGAATTTTTAGAACTATGCTGAGACTGTTGCTTTAAATTCTTGGCCGCGATCAAATCTGACACCTTTCCCCTTAGACCCTTAGCCAGTTTCTCACAAAAATTTGTGGAACACGACAGTTTGAACACTTTCTAGGTGGCTGTGTCATCAGGAGCCGCAATGCTGCGTAAGCGTGAGCGAGTAATTAATCTCAAACATTCGGCTCCTAATTTGTACCGAAGTAGTCCCATGCGCTATTTCCCCTGAGAAAATGGGTGAGAAGTCCGTCATCTCACAGGTTAGGGAAGAAGTGTAAGGTGGCAGAGCACGGCTCAAATGCCATTTCCGACCTGGCTTTACCATCAGAGAGGATAGTTCACCCTTTGTACGCACCCTGGTGGTCCATGTAGATCCCGAGGTGCTCACGCGGCGGTTTTGCTAGCCCGCTAGCACCTTTTCGTTGTCACCGGCGCAACACCCAGTCCCTGTCCACAAGCGCCATTCCACCCTCGCGCGCAGTCTGACAAAAAAGCCGGTCCGTCGTTAGCGGCTATCTTGTCGCTATCCGCTCATCACGCTTCACCTAATCACATCGCATTGCGAATACAATTCATGTTATGCAAATTAGCGTGTTCGTTTCATTTCATCGTGGAATACATAAAGAAATGGGAGGAGCGATGGCACGGGGGGCTGCGCAGGAGTGAAGGGGGGATGGGTGGGCGCTCGATGTGTGGTTAAATCGACGAGTCAGAAGATTCCGATCGAACACCACATCGTCTACTAGCATTCTTGGTTTATTTGATGCTTTTGAATAGGAATTACCGTGCGAATCACTTCTTACGATGTTGCGCCGGCGTTGACGATCCGAATGAAAATACGTAACGACTGCGCTCGTATAGTATTCATCATAAGTTCACGCATTTGACTCGCACATGATTGAGGTCAAGCATGCGCGTTCAAATTCGTTCGCCCCATCGCTCAGTTCCTCCATCACAATCTTTTTCGTATTCTGAATTCTAATGAACATGCTTTAATCTCATTTGTGACACTATCTTTTCTTCAAGTCCGCCCGACCTTCCACTGTTTTGATCTACCTTATGCTTTGCTCTACTTTCGCGGCTGATTTTGCTCAGGATGTTGCAAGTACCACCCACCTCCATTATGACTTCAGTGCCTTTAGGTTCGATTACCTCTGAGCTCTCCACCTCCATTGAGCTGGCTTCTATCGAGTTCTTACCCTTGTGGCGCCAATACTACCTATATCCATTCCTTCCTTCGGTGTCTTTAAGTTCGGTCGTCTCTGAGTTCTAGACCCCATTACACTGTCTCATATGAAACCTCTTACTGCTTTAGTCCATTGCCTTAATTTTTCTTCAATTTCGCTCCGGCTGCCGTCATTGCAAGCTCTGTTTTGCCTTCACGCCCGCTCTAATTGGGAAGATACTGTTCAAAGTCTGCAGTGGGAAAATAGATTTTTGGGAGATTATGTTTTTTGTTTTGGCGCAGTAGACCTTGCCGATTACTATAAGTCCTATTTTCGAGTGGAGAGGGAACAATTGCTTGTGCAGAAACAGCTAAGTGAGTATTACCTTTTTTTCTGAACTCTTATGATGAAAGAAAACTTTTATCATGATTTTGTATGCGTCGGGCTCTCAGCACCAAAATACCCCCATACTACATTAGCACCAGATTTTGTGGCGAGCTTTCACAATCTCTGGTTGTATGAAAGCGGTGCAATGAACTTGCGTAATGCGAATCGCGCGATTCGCTACTATCGATTCGCAAAGTCTGACATCGGCCTAAGCAGGCATATAGGTCAGTGGATAGAGAACGGGCCATGACGGTATTATGAGGTCCGAGTACGATTCTTGCTTCAGATGAAGTCGTCCTTCCTCATATAGGTTGATTGGACAAGGAGGAGCGAAGTTATCGCGGCTCAAATACCTAATCCCATCAGCCCTCATACGCCCCCCCCTAAGTGTAGCGGTTAGTGGCGCGCCTATGTACCACGCAGATGGTCCAGGGATCATGGCTCGACTTGAGGCTCACTCAGGTCAAATAAATCTTTCGTTTTTCCATAGATCGACTAGTTGATATCAACTCTTCTGGGAGGATAAAAAGTTGGGCCACATCGGCCGGGCCCTGCTACTACTGAGGCAATATATGGCCCAGCGCCGCTACAATTGTGAACAATTGGAAACAAGAAGCGTGGCGCATCTCAAATGTATTGATCATACGGAAAGCTTCGGAGGCATTTCAGGCAGTCTAGGTGACATTGAACGCCAAATGGGTTTGTTAATTTGTAAATTGGTTAAACTGGTTTGCGATCAAGTACTGAACGGTCATACACGCTGAGCGGCACGAAGGGCCTGTTGGCTGAATGCTATAATTTGAGTGAGCTCAAGTACACTGAGGTTCTTGAAAAATGAGAGAAGGGACCTTGCAAATAACATTCAAACAATCGTAAAAGTTTGTCCTATGACGTTATTTTGTGAAAATTCTCATTTGTAGTCGTTCAATACATCTCATTATGGTTTCTGTGCAAGCATTGAATATAAGTACATTACTATTTCTGTAGACGTTGATTTCATGAATTTTGTCACTTCAGCCTCCCCCGTCCTCCTCCCCTCCCCCGTCCTTCTGTAGGTTCAGAATAACTGACTGTTGCGGGTAGTGATGTTGAAGACGTTATTCGACTTTCATATAGCAACCATGAGTGAGGGGTTACGGGGGGGGGGAGGGGACGTGGAGTGATCATTCATGGGCAAATGGCCGAGTGGATTTATGAGGTGAAGGTTCATCTCAGCGGAGCTGTTTTCGAGGGTTTTTCCTACTTTCTTACTTGTTTCGTTGAGGCAGTATAGTCGATATCCAATAATATATCACAAGTCGAAGATGTTTAAGTTGAAAAAGAAGTGAAATAATCAATATCTATGTTTCACATGCTGACATGGTTCTGCTGTGGTATGGTTCAGGGTTACGCCTAGGTCTTGTGCAAAAGTTAATTGGTCGGGCCCCAGCTCTCAAAACAGGTGATCATGAAACGTCCTGAACGGCCAGGTAGGGAACGGCTAGGTTGAGTAGAGGTCCGCAGGGTGCTATCGTTGCGATACAATGCCAAGGGAAAGTTTTGAAAGCCCAGAGACCTGGTCCAGTACCCATGGCTGTTTGTCGTTCATACTGCGCTTCGCCATGAGTATCATAGTGCATCCATCGTAAAGGAAACGACTGCTGACTTAAAGGCAGGGGTCACGATGGCTGGAAGACGGTGCGGTGTTGATGACGTCATCGAACGTCATTGGTGAAAGGGCGTCAAAAAGCAGCCTAGCTTGTTGCGTTTTTGGAAGCGCACCGCGCCTGGCAATCATCGTGATCACTACCCATTTTACCCTTAGGGTTGGGTGCTCTGCTTGGGAAAGCCTGAGCTTTGAACCACCGATTATGTGAACACACGGTTGCACATCTGCGCTAATCGTTTCCTTAGCAGTAGGCCCTTTTGCATTAAATAAGGGATAGAGGGTGTTTCGATGCCCGTAAGGCTGATTTTTTCGGATATGTTTTACTGGGTGTCTTTACCAGTCACTGATTCTGTTGAACTACAGTGCTCATATAGGGCTGTTTTTGCCTTCAGAATGCGCCGTGCATGTTTTATTCTTCCTCAGGATCGTATTTGCATCCAAATACAATGATTACAAGGGTCAGCTTGAAAACTTCTGTATTTTATCCTCGCAGCCAGTTTGGCATCAATCAACCTCTCCCGAGGATCCGAGAAGTGCCTCACCTGTACGGCATTCGGCCCAGGATTGATGTCAGGACTGTGCACGTGGTAAGCCAAAGTGCTTCCCACTGCACCATTTTCGAGCTGATTTTTCCTAAAGGGCCATGAAAAATTGAGCAATATGTTATTCGATGTATTATTCTAGAAGAAAACGTTCAAACAAGGCAGCTGACCGTTCAGAACGTTGCCATGGTAACCTGTTTTGTTAACAAGGACTCAATGTGTAATGAATTTTCGCAGGAGAATCAGTGAGTGTAAATTTGTTCATACCAAAGCAGGACCGAATTCCGATTCTGCTGTGACAAACTCGCATTTTATAGCCACGAAAAAATTCCGACATGGAAAATATAAGTATTGATCTTTTCTGTTTCTTTCATAAGGATAAATCATCAGCCATATGGCATGTAGTCTCATTATGCTCGCCTGTAGTTCGCCTCAGCGTTAGGTAAATGTTGTTCGATAGTTCCTGCTACTTGTTGGTAAGAAGTAATAGAACGACAAAACTACTTGATTGGTATAAAACCATAATATCTATTCAACCACCGTATCGGGTCGTGCAACCCTTTGAAAACGTGAAAATTCACACACTACCTATGGAGACTAATCCATCCTAACCTTTCCTGTGCAACAACTCGAGCACCCATTTGGACTTTTGAATACCCTTGAGGGATCTTTACTCGGTGATGATATGCGAAAGAAAACGTGGAGATGGTGAAATGGCAAATGGCGAAGCTAACCTCATGCACTGTTCGAAGATCGAATCCTGACTGTAACAGCCGAGCCCTCCACGGTGCCCTTCACTTCGCATCAGGCTTACCTCTGGCATTATTGTCGCTAAATTTACATCCGCTGGCCTCCGCAGGCGTACAGCTCCAATCGCATTCAAATACTATTACGATTCTGAGCTGCTACGATGCGTGGCGCATCCCATCCTATTTTACATCCGCTGGCCTCCGACGTCTTCGAACGACGAACGCTTTTCGTACTGCGGTAGTGGACCTGGAATGTTTTTGCTCCAACCCTGTCCTTCCGCTTATTTCATTTAAATTGTAAGATTAGTTTTTTGAAAGCGTGAATGTTTGTGTTCAAAAAAAAGTCACTAAGGTTTTTAGTGTCTCGAAACGGCCACGGTTAGAAGCTTAGCTGCGCTCGATAAGAGGGCTTACACCTTCACTTCATGAGAATTCGATTAAAACCTGATTTTTACAAGCTTTGTACAATATCAAGTAAGATCCATCCATAGGATGTCGAAAATGGTCCGAAAAATTCCTGTTGTATAACTTGGTCCTCAGTTCGGTTCTCCTTCCATTAGCGCTTTTAGAAGTTCTCCATTAAAAAGTGACCGCTAATGGGAAGG
>KZ345353.1:33222-51917 GCA_002352805.1 Teladorsagia circumcincta
GGGGAGGACCATCAAGGAGAATACATACTGCTCACATCGCTTTTGATCTCAGGATCTGTCGTCACGGTTTCCAGAAAATCTTGAGAAGCAATCATTATTTGAAAAGTTTATCAACCCTTTCTATGCTGGTCTATTGAAGCAACCCGAAGGATTCAACTGATTAAATGCAAAAAGTTTCTGCGCGAGCTCGAGGTGCGCCGGGTCTCTCTTACGGATTGGGTTAATGAGGAAATTTGCGAATCAAACTTCTTTGCGACAGCCAAAGTCGGACGCAATGCTTGTCAAAAAGTGAGAGCAAGTCTCCGAGATAGCGTTAAGCTCACAACAGACTTTCTCTCGAAGGTGTGATAGTTTGTGACAGAGTAACATCTGCAAGTGCAGCTCCATTGCAGTTCATTGTCCACAAAAGTTAAAACAATAATTCGAAGGCCTTGCAAAGACTGTAATGAGGTACGGTATGCTGTTCTGGAACTACGGGCATTTTGCTCAACGATGGTTCCCTCTTCAATGAACCTGAACTCTCTAATACGCGTCCAAATCCAACAAAGCTATCCAGAGCGCTCACTCCCCGGGCCACTGGAGCAGGGAAATGTGACCGTCTTCTTCTCAAGCCCTTAACCCGTTGAACTCCTCTATGTGAGGATGTTGTAGAGTGAGAACTCATAAGGCTTTACCAGCTCGGTGGGTGCTCTGAAGTTAGCGCTTCAGAAGAGGTGGGACGACCGTTGGCTACCTGCGGCGCGAGGGCTGATTTTGTCGTTCGACGTCAGAAGACCTTTCTCAAAACAGAGTGGTCAAATTCAAAGCACCTTCTGCATAAGTAGTCAAACAGCTTAACTCTATCTTTGTGTGTAGTCGGTTTTCTGATCGAGTCTCTTTCTTGGCTATTACTCACAAAAACATGGCGTCCTATACTTTTCAGCCACCCTGTACACCACAGAGCAACGCTTCATCTCACCTGCCCAGTTCAGAGCGGCATAGCGGAGGAGGCGAGCTTCTCCAATTCAGCTCCGATAGGGTATACCGAGCAACAAAACGAACTTCGAAGCAGGGTCAACCGTCCGTTGGACAAAGTCCAACGAGGGGGGTCGTATTCGGCCGACCGAGAGGGGGGGTCGTATTCGCAAAGCTCAGCGTCGCAATACGTAGGTAAGACATTCGAGTGTTTCTTCTACTATTACTATTTTTTACTTCTACTATTACTATTTTCTTACTATTACTAGTACTTCTATTATTACTATTCTTTCTTCTACTTCGTTTGTAATATTAATCACAAACGAGTGCATGGCGCACCTCAAACTGCGGTAGTGTCCATAATAGACTGCCTACGCACACAAATGCGCTCAAGGGGATCCATTGTTTTCAAACTGGATCTAAGTTAGTGAAAAAAAGTGACCACTACGGTAAATTGACTACTAAGGGCTTATAAAAAAAACTTCAGAAAAAAATATCCAACTGTCTGCGACTTCCTAAGAAAGTATAATATCCATCATGATGGACAAAGCTTGTGCGATGTCATGATATCATTATTCCCAATAAAATTGGGTTTGAAGGGAGCTCTAATTGTTTGAGTGTTGAAAACTCGCGTTTTCAGAAGAGTTGCTCCGAAAACCAATGAAAAAAAAATTGTCCAACGGGGCTATTTTTTGAACGATTCATTTCGGGAACTAAACAAAGTATGCATTAGAAAGCACTAACCCTCTAGTTTCTTCCAGGAAAAAAAGATTTGCAGAAAGTTGATTACGAGGAAAGTTATAAGAGTTTGAAGCCAGAAAACCAGCGCTCCGCGAAAAATTTGTCCACGATACACCCAAAATTGTCCAACGTGACGGTTGACCCTGCTTCGAAGTCCCAATGAATGTGAACTGAAACGCAGTTTTATTAGGGCGTGGATTTATACTGGGGCGAATCATGAGGTCCTCAAGCGGAGTCGATTTTAGTGCTAATAACCAAGTTACCAGCACTATTAAATGTGAAAGGGTTTTGATGACGCCTTATCAATTCAGTGATGACATCACTGCGAGCTCCGTGGCTGCGCGAGATCAACGCTAGGGAAGAAGACGCATTCCAAACGACAAGCGCATTGTCACGTGTGACAGCTGATCATCGGCTGATTACTATGTTGCTTAGAACTAACCATGATCTCTGGTCAACGACGCCGCCCGCCTCGCTGCGAATTGTTTTGTAAACATCCCGGCCCATTATAAAAGTTTCTCTGCATCTACAACGGCACGCTCCGCTCATTCCACAAAGCGGGACTCGATTTTCTATTTTTATCCGTTACTTTTCTATCATCAGAACAACTCTACTTCTAGCTTCCACTTCCTCTGACTTGTCCTTCATAAAAATGCCATATCACCAGTTTTTCTGACTCGTCGTTCTGCCGCCTTTCCTTCACTTTCTGTAGAATTTTTTAAATGTCAATTTTTGCAGATACAACACTTTCTACTACGCTTAAAAAATGAGTCTCCAAATGGTCGACGGTGAACTGATTCGTAATCTTGACCACAACGACGAACGCTTTCCTGAGCAGCCCGATAATCGTTTAAATCCTGTGGCCGGTGTTCACGCAAATCGTGCGGTCGATGCCCATGGAAATGCTCCCGATGACCGCTCTAGCGATGCCGGCCATGCCATCAAGTCCACCGCTCAATCAGTTGCCGATAAGGTGAGGGATTTTTGACGTCTGTTTTCTTTTTATCGCATTTTTTGACGCTGCCTTCTTCATAACCCTCATTTGTAATTGTTACAGGCCGTAGAACTGAAGGACAAGGCCAAAGAAAAGATCCAGGACGGAATCGACGCAATCAAGGGCAACTAAACAAGTTGCTGAACCTTCTTGCCATGTACATATGTATGTACACACCCTTTTGATTTGAGATTGTGATGCAATTTTTTGAAGAATTCGAGTAATGTTTATTATACTGAGAGAATTGTAATAAATATGACAAATATCAATTGTTAAAAAACTACGTGTGAAGTTCTTCGAGCGCTATCGCAAGATAAGGGGGCATCCTTGAGGATTAACTAAGATGGGCCAAAAAAATCCTGTGAACTTGCTTACGCATTCTATGTCGAGCACCTCCTCCACCGCCTAACGCTTTGGTACTTTACACAGCTCTAAATGCATGGCCACGTAATGCCCCCGTATATTGCGATAGCGCCCTTTTTTGTTTACTTTTGTCGGATGGAGAATTCCTTGAATAGCTCGAAGTGCACACGCCAAAGATGATATCGCAAGATAAAGGGGCATTATGGTGGCAACGCGGGACTATATCTTCGGCGAGGGAGGCCAGGATGGTGCTAGAGCATGCCCCATATACTGCGATAGCTTCGAGTATAGAATGGAGTTTGCAAAACAGTGCTTCCCAGACAGAATTGTACATGAATCCCTCCCATTTTGCGCACCTGTGCTACCCATTACACCACGCGGGCACCGCTTCATCTCACCTAACCACATCATAGCGGCATAGCGAAGAAGGCGAACTTCTTCAGTTTAGCCGCTACGGGCTGTCGAGCAACAAGACGCTTTTAGCAGTCCCGACGAGGGTTTACTTTACTTGAACTTTCGTGGATGGTCCTGCCACGAATGGCTAGAGCACAGACGATGAGAGAATAGGCGGAAGCCCTAGGACGTGCCTTGGAGAGAGGAAAGACCCGCAAGAGAGCGCAAGCGCAATTGAGGCGGTTAAACGGACCGAGTTTGGGTAATTCATAGATCCCCAATGAGTGACCCAACAGTGAACCGGTTGCATTGGGGCGTGGATTTGTACTGGACGAGTCATGTGGTCCATCAACGAAGTCGAATTTATTACTACGAACCAAGGTCCTAGCACTACCAATGTGAAAGGATTCTGATGACGCCTTCAGACTTGATAATAGCGTCACTTGGGGTTCCGTGGCTGCGCAGGATCATTCTAGAGAGAGGAATAAGATGGTAAACCAAAGATCACGCTCATTGTCACTGTGACTGGCATCATCTTCTAGATTACTATGTTGTTGGGAGCTAACCCTGATCTCTGGTCAACGACGCCGCCCGGCCGCTGCGAGTTGTTGTGTAAACATCCCGGCCCATTATAAAGGTTTCCCTACATCAGATGGCGCGCTGCTCTCGCTCCACGGCGCGCGACCCAGGTTTTCTATTTTCAGCCGTTACTTTTCTATCTTCATACAAACGTCATTACTCGCTCTTCCATCAACCCAGTTTCTCCTACTCGTCGTTTCTACCGTTTTTCTCAATTTTCACTTTATAACTTTAGCAGCTTACTATATTTTGCAGATACAACAAATTCCACTACGCTATAAAAATGAGTATGCAAATAATCGATGGTGAACTGATTCATCACCTTGACCACTGCGACGACCGCGCTCCTGAGCAGGCCGGTATTGCTGGAAATTCTCCCACTAACCGCTCCAGTGATGGCGGCCAAGCCACCAAGTCCACCGCTCAATCAATTGGCGATAAGGTGAGGAAATTTTGAGTTTGTTTTCGCTGAAAAGTTGTTTTCGCTTAGGCGCATTTTTTTGACACTGCCCTCTATTTTTCCCTCATTTGTAATTGTTACAGGCCGTAGAACTGAAAGATAAGGCGAAAGAAAAGATCCAGGACGGAATCGACGCAATCAAAGGGAACTAAACAAGTTTTGGATACCACGTATTCGCGCCATGTACATATGTATGTACAAATCCTGATCTGAGATTATGACTCAAGTGCTTCAAGAATTTGTATGATTTTTACTATTTTAGAAATGTAATAAATATGACGAGAATTAGTTGTTTCTCTGAAAGTTCGCTGAAAACTTCCTTGGCGCTACTAAGTCTTAGATCGGGCAGGAACTTCGGAGAAATGAACTGCCTACGCATTCTAGATTCCCTCCAGCACCTCCGTTGTTACTTTGCACGCATTGCCATCGTGCTGCCCCCGTATATTGCGATAGCACCCTTCCTTGTTTACTTAAGTTAGCCGTTTATGCGCGTGGGGAGGGAAATACCTTGAATAGCTCGTAGTGCACTGTTCAAAGTGGTCGTGTCGTCCTTGAAAAGAGTATTGTGGAAACTCTTCGAAAGTGAACCTATTCCGCTCACCCCCCCCCCACCCCTTCCACTGCGACATGATTTCTTCGAATTTGAACCTCCCACCGCTCTCCTTTGAAAATCTCAGGTACGGCTTCGCTGCCCACCCTTGAAACACAGAAAACCAGCAGCGCTACGCTCACTCAAAAATCTTGAATACGACCCCGTCTCCTACGAACTTTACCCTTTGGACAGATCGCCCTGTTCGCAAGACGCATATAGTATGCCATCCTCGGGATTCCTGGCGAGTTGTGGCCATCACTAGCCGAATCACTACTCTATGGGATGCCTTCACCTGGTAAGGGGCTTACCCAGTGCCTCCGTCCGGTATTAGAAGGGAAATGAACGTCATTGAAATGGATCTCCACTTATAGGTAAGTTTTGTTAGAAAGATAGCGGTATTTGTTGGATTTGGGCTTTCGTCGGGCTCTGCAGCTGCAGGCTTGATTTCCGATCACTGAGCTCGACTGGGCTTCCCCACATGTTTACGCTCGCTCGTGCTGTTTACGCATGCATTGCTCACCGATTTGTGAGCATGGATTCCTTCGTTATCCCATGAGATGCAGCGCTGCTCACGTGATGCCGCTCTGCTCGTAAATAGCCCCTTATTGCAGCTGCTTTGTTTGTCAGCATCGATGTTTGGTTCACATGAGACCGCTGCATGGCAACACCCAACCATTGGGGTAAACGGGGACTTTTCTAACTCACTTCAAAAAAGGTCGCACATTTCAGAAGGGAATAAAGGTTTTGAGTAAGAAAGGCTATTGTGAAAGAGTATTTGAGATGACAGTTAGGCACTGTCAGGGTGGTGGGCCACACCACGCTTAAAGATCGTCGTACCCGCTGGGGAGCTTTCCTATGCGAAATGCCAAAGAGGGGTCCCTTTGATGGAATGCACCAACATCAACCACAGTGGCCGCAAAGCAGCCTGATGTTCCAGAGTTCAATTTTGTAATGGTCAAGGCATGATTTTCCTCAATTTTTTAACCTTGTATTCCCTTGAGCTTCTTTTGACAGAGGAAAAATCCAAGAACACAGGTCCTCACCTAGGGTCAAGCCGGTCGACAATGAAACTGTGGATGTCGAGTTGACCGCAAATGAGAAAAGAAATAAAGAAAATAGCCGGCGAACCCCTTAAACGAGGACTCCCCTTGAAATAAGGGACGGGCGTCTAGGACGAGTTGTCATTAGCTTGCATTCAATGCAACTGCAATTTCGCGTGCACCGATGTATACAAGAACTATGATAATTAAAATGTTTGGGTAAGTGAAAGCAGGTGCGGGACTTTTGGCTCGTCCGGGGCTGCGCGCGGCACCCTACGCGGCGATTCCGGAGATTCCTTGATGACATGCCCGCGAATAGCTAAAGCACAGACTATTGGAGGACGGCCCCTGCCTCGGCTCTAACTCCAAAGGAGGAATTGAGAGCCCTAAGATCATGCCTTGGAGTGTGGATTTACGGGGGGACGCTGTTCAGTGTGACTTCAATTCATGCAAAAGCTAAGACTAGTGGTCTGTGCTACACGTGAGCTACTCACCCACCCAGTGATTAGATTCTTCGAAATGACTTGTGCTGGGAGTGTTGCTTCAAGTACGCTAAGATCTTTTAACTGCAGCTGAAGTGAGCACGAATTGTGATTCGCTAAGCATTGCAAAACGTAACGGAGTTTCTGACCAAGGGAGGTCTTCAAACCCCCACGGAACTTCGCATGGAGACCTAGGTAGTTTCTTGGTGATAATCAAGGCTACTATTTATTATTGTGGAGGACTCGACTACTGCGTTAGATTCCAAAAGAGCTGTGAAGGGTCAAAGTTGACAAGAAATGCAGCAATAATGACAATATCACCGAACTTGTGTCAAGTGTTCCCTGTATAAGAATTGATTTGTATTCGTGATCAGGCCACCTTTTTATCCAGAGAGGCAGATTTCCATAGTAAATATGAGCATTAATACGAACTATTAGCTCGCTCGCAGCCAGTCTGATACTATTCTAAGCACAAAAATGACCCTAATTCTGACCCTAGCCTGAACATGGCTTCAACTAACACGCAGCTGTGGTTACACAATCCCAAAGAGTACATAACGTATCCATCGGATAGCTTGTCGTGGTGAGTCACGCTAGGCTCGTGAGCTCCATCGTCTGTTTTCTGGAGCCGTATGAACAAGCCCCGCAGGTCTGAGGGGATAAATCCCCTCAGTCGTATGCAACAAGCCCCGCAGGTCTGAAGGTATATATCCACTCGGGCTTGTTGCACGTGACTGACGGGATATGTCCCCGGCGGGCGTCGGGGCTTGTTGCACACGACGGAGGGGATTTATCCCCTCAGGCCACGGGGCTTGTTGCATACGGCCCCTGGTTTTCTTTTGTTTCTTCGCCATGTAGTACCTCCAGCTTTAAAGGCACGCTCCGCGATTAGGCACGCCCACCTGTTCCATCCCCTAGAGTAGTAGACAGGTGGACCAGGGTTGATGTCGCGCCCCTTTCGTGGTTCAAAAATGGGAGACAAAGGCAGTAGGGGCTCGCTCGATCCGCAATCCCCACCTACGCTCGCAAGCCCCGCCTTCCGCTGTCGGCTGCCACGCTGGCGCCACAATAAGAGAGCAATCGCGTTGCGGCAGCGTCATATTGCGGGGACTGTGCGACTTCTAACCCTTTTGGTGATGCGAGAAAAGTGGTAAGCGCCCACCCCTTTCCACACCCATTTTATCGCGGAGCTTGCCTTTAACAAAGAATTTTTTCAATAGCCTCGAAGTTTTCTTTCCCTTTTCACTTTCAGTCCATTTTGTAACTTCTTACGGATTTTCAAGCGCAACTCGTATCTCACATGGACAAAAAAATTTTCCGAGAAAAAAAAACTGGTTCGATTAGAAGATTTTCACACTTATTTTTTCAAGTCGATTTTCCACTATAAATGACCATGGGGCCTTTAGAAGTGGACAGCACGCATGGCGGTCGGCTGGGAGCGTCTTATGGATTTTCTGAGTGTGCGCCATACTGGTTTGATTTTCGATCCTTATGAAGTCCGGAGGGGCAACTCCGCATGTTCGGCTCGCACACCAATGTTCACAGATTAATGAACATGGGGATACTGGAGAGGCAGCGAGGCGATCCCGCAAGATTACATTACTATTACTGCGATCGTAGCCATCATTTCGCACCATTTATGGAGCAATAATCTAAGCCCCACATCACACCTACCTTAGATAAAGGTTTGGTCCCAAACCGGGTGATCGGTTGAGAAACTGTATCTGCCACCATGTAGTTTGAAACCAATGTCCCTTTGAGGACGAAAATTGCTGAACAACAACTTAGCTGCTTTGCTGATTAGATATGCCCCTTCATTTTGAATACTTCGCCTTATCTTTGCATTTCTCCAAGAATGTGCAACATCGCAGAGATCTGACGTAAACAAGTTTGGGCAAACTCAAGTAATAATAAAAAGACGACCTTAGAAAAGGAACGTTTTATTTCGGGCCTCAAAAAGACATGAAGTCGACCCGTAAACAAAAACATTAGAAAGACCTACCCAGATTAGAGCTCTGCATAGTACAAGGTATTTCCAATTCAGCCTCACTTGGTCAGGTAACAAGACAGGCTTTGCAGTTCCAATAAGGACTACTCGAACTTTCTTCATATTCTCTGCCACGAATAGCTAGAGTACAGACAATTAGAGAACGGCTCTGAGTAACTAGGCGGGGCAATTATAGTGTAGAAAAAGTTTAAATGAGAAGTTCACAGTGGTCCTGACCGCTGTGTGGGTGAGAGAGCGCAGGCGATACCATCAAATCAAGGCGGTTCAAAAGGCCTTTCAAGTTGTCCATAGACCGAGTGACCGCAACCGTAATCCAGTTACTTTGGGGTGCGATTTCTACTGGAGCGGGTCATGAAATCCTCCAATGAATCCGATTTCCCTACCAGTAATTACGTTGCTCACATCATGGAATGTGAAAGAAGTTCAATTATCATTTCGGTGGTCCCAGTTCATTTGTCAACTACAAGGTTTGTCGATTCAGCATTTTGTTGCGGTGTCTGGGCACTCTCACAAGGCACACTATTAAAGCATTTCTGCTTTTTTCCTTACCTTTAAAAGGCAGCATCGCCTTAAAAAAACCCAAACCATGTAGGTTCCTGTCGGGTTTGTCACGCGTTGGTTGACAGCAGCCCGTCTCCCGTTTCGATGACGGTGAAGCACGGGTTCGGGGGTTGGCACGCGATGGTGCGTATTTGGAAACTGCCACGTGATGGCTATAGAGCCCCCCCCCCTGCGTTGGAATTAAGCCTTGGTGAAGCAGATGAACAAAACGCCGGGCCATCGCGTGGTCCCCGAACCCGAGTTGACCTCGATGATCCCATTTGAATACAGTCGCGACTGCGCGGGACCAGCGCTGGGACAAAGGCGAAGTCCGTATACCAAACACCAAGACATTACCACGGTGATCGGCTAGATTACCATGTTATTGAGAACTGACGGTGATCTTTGGTCAACGAGGCCGCCGTGACGCGGCGTGCTGTTGTGTAAACATCCCAGCCCACTATAAAGGCTTCACGACACCAATAACGGGGCGCTCCGCTCGTTTCACAGCGCGTGACCCAATTTTCTATTTTTAGCCGTTCTTGGCTATCTTCAGAACAACTTCATTTCTCATTCTGGAACCCGTTTTTCTAACTTGTCGATTCTGCGTTTCTATCCTTCATTTTATCTCTAGCTTTCCTAACTTTCATGTTTTTCAGATACAACACTTTCTACTACGCTAAAAAAATGAGCTACAATAACACATTCGTCATGCAACCAGCTGAGCAACTCCAACCCTCAGGTGGTCCAATAACTCGCCCCTACGTCGCCTGCACCGATGGCTGTTCGCAGGATCACGTTCATGATGATTCTGTCAAAGGCAAGTTGAACAGTGCTGGACAAGCCATCAAGGAGACCGCCCATAAAATTGGCGATAAGGTGAGGAATTCTTTAAAGGTTCTCTTTTGGCTCAAACGCTTATTTGGTATTGTTACAGGCCGTAGAACTGAAGGACAAAGCCGTCGATGCCGTCAAGGGCAACTAAACGAGCTGCTGATACTTCTTGCCATGTAAATATGATGTACACATCCTGATCGATAGCTTTCATCTGATGTTGTGATGTATTGAATTTGAACGATTTCGAATATTTCGAATGAAATATAATAAATATGACAAGATCTATTGTTCGTATAAAAACTTCGGATGTAACCTTTAAGTCCGCTTAGCCATTCATCGACTTCGGGAGGGAATACCATAACAAAATCGGGTCCTCTTGCGACTACCCATCTCTAAAGTGTCTGCACCCGCCCTCACCCCTACCCTTCCCCACTGCAACATGACCTCCCACAACGATTCATCACCATGGCGCTTCCTTCGGAAACGCAAGTACAGTTTTTCTACTTACCCTTACCAACACGAAGAAACCATCAGTATAACTTTCAGCACAAAAGCCGCGAATAAGACCCCCCACAAAGGATCGTTGACCCTCTGGCACGGCGTATGTGTGCCAGATGCAAATTCTGACGAGTTGGAGCCAATGTTACAGATAAATAAAAATAAATAAGTAAATAAATAAATAAATAAATAAATAAATAAATAAATAAATCATCAGACGAATATCTGCATGATCTACATAAATCTACAAGACATGATCTTTGCTCAGCGAGGCCACCGTCCCGCGGTGTGCTGTTTTGTAAACAACCAGCCCACTATAAAGGTTTCGCGACACCAACCATCTCAACTCATTCCACAGCCCATGACCGGATTTTCTATTTTTAGCGTTACTTTTCTATCTTCAGAACAGCGGTCGTTATTCGCTCTTTCATCAAACTAGTTCCTCCTACTCGTCGTTTTCGTCGAGTTGTTTTCGCCAATTCTCGTCGCTTCTGCCTTTCCACCTTCACTTTTTTTATAACTTCCTAACTTCAAATTTTTTGCAGATACAACACTTTCTACTACGCTACGAAAATGAGTTACGATAACGAAATCGTTATGCAACCAGCGGAGGAGCTCCAATCCTCAGGTGGTCTAATAAACCGCCCCTACATCCCCTGCGACGACGACTGTGCGCTGGATCACGAACATGTTGGTTCTGCTGCCAAAGGCAAGTTGAACAGTGCCGGCCAAGCCATCATGGAAACCGCTCAATCAATTGGCGATAAGGTGAGGGATTTTTGACGTCTGATTTCGCTTGACCGCACTTTCTTGACGCAACCCTCTACATAGCCCTCATTCGAAATTGTTACAGGCCGTAGAATTGAAGGATAAGGCCAAGGACATGATCCAAGACGGAGTCGACGCCATCATGGGCAACTAAACAAACTCTGAATCTTCTTGCCATGTATATATGTACACATTCTGATCGACAGCTACCATTTGAAGTATTCTTTGAAGACTTGGAATTATTGTATATTTCGAAAGAAATATAAAAAATATGACAAGATTAGTTGTTACTACAGATCTTCGGATTGAACCTCAGACCACTTAGCCCTTCATCAGCGTCAGAGGGAATTAAACTCAAGATCATATTGCATCGTGCACTTTTGAAGAAAAGCGTGAAAAAAGCCATTATACCTTCCCTGCCCCCCCCCCCTACTGTTCCCCACCGCTACATGACCTCCCACAACGATTCATCACCATGGCTTTCCTTCGGGAACGCAAGTAGGCTTCCCCACCCACCCTTATCAACACGAAGAAACCAGCGGTACGATTCCCAGCATAAAAGTCTCGAATACCACCCCCCCCCCCCCAATCTCTTATTGCACCCTGCTCGCAAAACGTATCCCTGCCAAATGTCGCAATCTCTTGCGAGTTGGAGTCATCGCTAGACGCTACTACTTCATAAGAATGGTGAGGGCTACCCAGCGGCCTCCTCTACCCCGTGGGTAGATGGGAAAGGAGTGGTAGAAACGAAACACTTATGTTCAGCCAGTAGGTAACGTTTCCATACGGGAGGGGGGGGGGCAAAAGAAAGACATTCTGCTCATGTCGCACGTCGGCACGTTTTTCTTCGCAGACATAGCCGTTCTTGATGAAAGTATAGTAAACGCAGGCCCTCATTCAATACCCTCAAGATCTTCAGAATATGACGTCATCTCGCGCCGTCATCGAGCTCAAGGCGGCCTACCGTAACTGCGTCAGCCTTAAGCTTTAACATAATATCTTGAATCGATCAAATGTGGGATAGATTCCTAGGAACGTCAGCTCTAACTATGCAAACTCCCTCGGACCCTGCCTCTCAGAAACCGTCGTAATGGTACACGAGACAAAGTTTTTCTGATGCTGTCCACATAAATGCCATTATGAAGAAATCGAGTATAGAGAAAATGTCTTTTTTTACCCCTCCCTGTACTTGGAAATAGTATAGCGCTCTCCGATGGTTTTGGGCTTTTTGGCACTGGGAGTTCGAGCAACACCACTTTCTACTGTTGTTAGGGCAACATATAAAACTTCACAAAAACTTGATGCTTTTCGTCCATTTGTGCGGCTCTGCAGATGCTGACTTGGTTTTCGATCACAATACAGCCCACATGGGGATTTCCCCACATGTTTACGCTCGCACATGCTGTTTACGCACGCATTGCTCACCGATTTGTGAGCATGGATCTCTGAGTTGTTGTCCCATGATGCAGCTTGTAAATAGCCCCTTTGCAGCTGTTTTGCTTGTCAGCATCGGTGTTGGGTCCCATAAAACTGCTACATGGCAAAATCTTTACCATTGGACTGAACAGGGACCTACCCCACTTTGGTGATCGGCCGGAGAACTCGCACACATTCAGAAGGAAATCGCGAGGGGGTATATGAGATTCGCTGCAGGAGTGCTCACTTTTCTACGTGAAATATTTTCGAGAAATGTGCCCCATTGATGGGAAGCATGAACGCTAAGCATAGTCACCACAAGGCTACCTGACGCTCTAAAGCTCAACGTAGGGGTCGAGAAATGTCTCTCACTTCTTTTCTTTAGGGGCTAATCGTGCCGACAACAACAACACAACTGAGTTCCTTACCGCTGTCCGTTAGCAAGATCGTAATGTTACGTTTAGAATTTGTGTCCCAAATTGAATTTACAACGAGGCCCATTCCGGTGGGCGTTAGACAAGTTTTTAGGTGAAAATTCAGTTGGGGCCACTCCTTAGTGTCTTATCCTCAGCCCTAGAGAGCACACCTTTGAGCTATCGAAGACTAAGGATAAGGTAATATTTGGACAACTCATTTGAAGCACTTTTGATAAGAACCGACCCCGTAGCCTTAGACCAAGGTAAAACTCTCTGTTTTCCTGGTTTAGGACCGTTTCCTTGGACCATGGCCGGCCAAACTGTGAAAGCATCTCTGAATTACTCGCAAACTACACCAGTGCTTACCAGAAGTACACTTTAAGTGCGATTCAGGTCACCAGCGCTCTCGTTCTTATCTTGAGTATCGGAGAGCACAGTGGAGTGGCCCCTCCAACTGGAGGTTTTTTTTATGAAGTAAGGTATCTATTCCAGTATGCTCTCATTCGTTTTTCATTTGTTGGTCTCATTGTCAGCACAAATCAGGCATCATGGTACACTGATCTAAAATGGGGTAACACACTGTCAGCAGAGAACCACAAGGCTATTTTACATCTACCTCAGAAAAGGGCTCGAGTCCTGCTCGCGCCTGCAGGAAAGCACATAAAGATATTTCGATCTAGTTGACCTAATTTTCATCGACTGACAGCACTTCAAATGGCTGGGACCTTCACAAATTCTCAGACCATTCCTCGACTTACAACACTTGACTGATTATGTTGTGTAGGTTTTCAAAATCGAAATCCTGTACTCATTTCTATAGGATCTACATGTGCCAATCCGAGGATGACTAGCTTCGAAAACTTGTATTCACTTTCCACGAGCAGAAAAAAAGAGATGTGGCTCTTGCGCGAATACAATCTAGGTGCTCAGTGCCTCCTCTGGGTAGTATACGGCTTACCATGCGGATCCGGTGTAGGGTGAAGGACTATGAGGGCAAAGTAATGTATGTGGAGCAGAGAGAGATGCAGACACCAGCTCGACATTACAGTAGCTGATGCTCGTACATGGCTGGATCTGCGGCCGTTGGCAATGCACTCCTTACCCTGCGTACTCCGCGAGTCGCGGTTAACCGCTATATGCCCCCGCCTCAACAGGGAAACAGTGATCGTCGCACATCTGCTTTTAGGGGACTAGTTTAGCTCACACGAGGCAGTAATCAGCAGTTGATGGCAGACTGTGTCTTTAATCCCGCTCCTTCCCCTCTATTATATTTGAGGGTTAGGTGGAGTTATGGGCTTCCATACATATTCATGATCTATTCTGAAACATCCACATTCAAAAGCTTCCAGTATGTCTGAACAGTCACATATTTCCATATCCTTTATCATTTATCTATGTACATACACATATTTACAAATTACTTTCATAGAAAGTAGTGAGCATGATGTCAGCAATACATAAATTACTCGCAAATCTAATTTGATCGCTAGGGGTCTACGAACAAAGATACGACAGTCTAGTGGTTTGGCGGTCTGGAGTAGCGTTCATCCGCCTTCTGCTTTTCTCTAAGGACCTCTGGTCCTTTTTGAATTTTCTCCTTGGCTTTCTCCTTTGGTGGTGCAGCCTACAACATCAAACAATTAATCAGTTGCATCGAGGGAATGATTAGTGTTAATATAGCTTACCTTATCACCAAAACCTCCAGCCTCTTGATCGCCATTGCCGGCGTCCTCAATCTTGGTTTTGTCTCGCTTAGGCTCTCCTGTGCCGCCTGGTGTTTGGCTGTCTGTGCCAGCTGTTTTGTTGACGCATGAGGTTTGAAGGCCACGAGCGTTCACAGAAGGGAGGCTTTTCGGGAAGGTTCGTTGCAGAAGAATTCTTACGGTGTTGTTCATTTCGTTGGAGATTGTGTTTATTCTACAACGAAAAGCCATCACCCGTGAATGGAGGGCTAAGAGTAACTGGTAATCGACGAAACATAGACAGACCACAAGGAAGACATTTATGGTCGCTACAGGAGAGGGCTGATCGCCTGAGCGGTGGATGAGGACCATTGTTTCAACATAAAATGGTGGGGGTGGAAAATGAGCGCTACTGGAACCCTTTCTCACACTGCTATAGACGAAGAGAGCGAGTGAGCGCTGCCTGCACCCTTTTATATGCGCGTTGTTTACGCCCCCCGCCACGAGACAGCTCTGTCGTTCACGTGCCTCTGGATGACCACAGTTCTGGGTGAGATGACGATCGCGTAAATCGCCGGGAAATGCAGCTGTTGGAAAGGCTCAGGGATTTAATAAGGGATTTGATAATGGTCAAGCAATCTCACTGATAGCAATACAGAATTTGGAGCTAATCCGGTAAGGTGGGGGGACATTGTGATGCGAAGTCAAGCGGCTGCCCTTACCCCCCACCCCCTAGACTGGCTACACTCCCCCTGGCTTACGGGTCCCTCACTTACTGAAACTGTGCTCGAGGGGGGGGGCGTAGCCAGTATAGGGGTGGGGGGCGAGGGCAGCCACTTGATGCCCCCCTTACCGGCTTAGCTCCCAGAATTTCTCTATTGAAGCTACACCAGTACCGGAATGGTCCTCAGGGTTTTAGCAATACAATACGGGTGCGTTAGCGATTCCTATTCCATATAATATTGTAATAAATGCTCGTAGCACACATGTCTAGTAACGTTCACTTCAGACCAGGGCCACCCGTCCATTCGCACTATCGAACGAGGGGTCGCATTTGCGGTTTCAAGGAGGAGTAGGGGTCGCATTTTGGGGCTGAGCAAGGTTATCATAGTGGGAACGGGGTTGATGGAAAAAATGAACACGGCTATAGATGTTAACCCACTAAGAATGGAATACAGAAAAGCTGCCAAGAAACCATAAAGCAGCGATTGTGATAAAGAGGGGGTGCATGGGGAAGCATATTAAGCAGACGAGGCAGTCACTTGGCTGCCAAGGAAGCGAGGTGTGGCGCTTTCACGTCGAAAGGTGCGCTTGTTACTGAACAGATCTTTGAAAGCTTCCGCCCCTAGGGCGATCCGCCCACTGGCAGTTGGTGATTTGGACCAGCGGGGGTGCCAGCAGCGGCACAACTGAAATAACCCGATAAGTTCATGGTTGGCATGCTGCCAGCAATCGCAACATGGCGAACTCATTCATATGTCAGCTTTTTGAGCTGTGTCCCGTTCACAAGTGAAAATTAACTGCCAAAAGAGGGGCCCCGTTTGGATGTTCTTGACGCGTTTAAATGCTTTTTTCTCCACTAGCGTGACATTGACCACCATACGGCCCCTCTACCCTTCTATAAAAAGTCGTAATGGCTGTTTTTAAGTCACATCGCGTGAATGCATGAGTGGCTGCGCTAGAAAATGAGCAGAGTTATGCACGAGGAAGGGGGGGGGGAGGCAAAAAGAGACACTCTGCCCATGTCGCAATTTAGCGATTTTTTCTCGCAGATGTTGCATGAGTGCCGAGAGTTGCTATGCTATTATAAATAAAGGGTGAGGGTCAGAAACAGTTTTCAACCCATGGCACGTCACCAAACTTTTTAAGAGCCGCTGTTAAGAAAAGCTTCACGGCGTAATATCTCTCAGAAGTCTCTCCATAAGCAGAAGCAGCTCCTCTTATACTGAATGCCCTCACCTGCTTCACAATTTGACTACATCTGTCACTTGGAACTCGAGAAGACCTATCTTACCAAGACCCCACTGAGCTTAAGCAGCGCACCCCGTGTTTCCGCGACAAATTTTTCCAATAGCGCCCACGAAGAAAACTACTGAGAGTTTCTTCATAAAATGAAATGTGCTCTTTAGTTCCTAGTTGGGATATTTGGTTTGATTTAGCGGTTAGCAATTAAATCGAATGAGGCAAAATGTCGTTTTCTATTCCACCCGACCGCCCCCCCCCCTCTTCACTATAGTCGCTCTGGAAAGATGTAGTGTTTGGTTGCAGTTCCAGTCGTTGTGAACGATTCTCTAGCTTCGGTACACATGATCATTGGTGCCTAGGGCTTTATTTTGGTCAACAGGAGTAGCAGATTGCTCTTGACGTCATATCGTCACACACTGCAGTTTCACCTCATAGGTACAAAAACAACAAGGCTTCTTCTTAGATAACCATACTCATTTTGTTGCCAGGGTTTTGGTGTTAAAGGGGCTGTGAGGAAGGAGGGGGGGGGTACACGCGCCGCGCGGCACTTTGCTCGCCTGGCATGTTAGCGTACTTCGAAAAATCCGTGAGCCAGGGTAGTGTAGGCAATCTAGGAGATGGGGTGATAGCAGTAATTGACATGTGTGAAAAGCTGGGATTTTCAAGTTCCACTAGGGCGCTAGGCGAGCAGAGTGTCGCGCCGCCGCGTGCTCCCCTCTCTTCTCTTCCTCGCCCAATTACCATCCTTATTTGTCAGATCGTAAAAATGTTGGAGGTGGCTCCGCTGCAAGATTATAAAGTTCCCTTCATCGCTCCCATATCGTAACCTCCTGCGACCAAATAGCCGTCAGGCTCGGGGCAACAATGTAGGCCCACAAATGGCGCTCTCCCACTCGCGCCAAAGTCGCCTCGAGAAGAAAAAATGGCTGGTGCCATAATCGGCAGAACGATTCCTGCAGCAGATTGAAGACGTCAAGAGAGTGAATTCCATAGAATGCACGAAAGATATAAGCTGAATAATAAAATCTTGTCGCGGGAGGTACGGCTGCATCCTTTTGCTGTAGACAACGAATCTGTAGCAATCTCACTTGAAAAACGAAGGCAATAGCGAGATCGCTTGCCTCGCAAAGCCTTGTGTAGCCTTTGTAAAATGAATTTCTCTTCTTATCTAAAATGGCCCGATTGCGCGCCCAAACCAAAAACCCAGAGAAGCTCCGAGGACTCATATTTCTTATCGGTGATCAGTCACGAGAGTGCAGGGGTTGTGTGATGGTGGAGAGAGGTGGAAAGGTGGAGAAAGGCAAAGGCGGTGAAATCCCCATGGATGAAGCTTTCTTTTGGTTGGTATGCGAAATTGTACCGCATTGTGGAGTGCGTGTTTAGTGAGAGATCACAAAGACGATGGCGTGAGAAGAGGATCTTGCCCAAACCTTGATGTCTCGATAATGGTACAACCTGTTCTGTTGCTGGGGCCGAGATATGCTTCCTGAACAAGAGGGAGAGGATCCACCCGGGTAAGGTATGCTCAAACCGAAAGCTCACGGGGAAGACCATGCGCACAGATTCTCGGGGTATCTCCCCAATTGACATGATATCGAGGAGATATTGAGATATCCTCGAGGAGGTTGACAACCAGCCGCGGAGACTCCCTGAGAACCGATGGTAGGGGCTTTCCGAGAGTTTCAAGGAGGGCATACCTTACCAAGTGTGATCCTTTCCTGTTCGGGGAAGCACCTTACCGCCCTGGTGACTTGACTTCACCAGTGTGAATGTGGAATGTGCCACCGGTAACCCTCCTCTTATTTTCGAACACTGACAACTATAAATTCACCTTCCTCTCTGGGCTACCACAACTATCCTGAATGTTTCAGGTTTAACACGATGACGACATCGCAGGTTTTTGCTTTTTTCGCCGCATGGGACATTTTTTGGCGGGCGCGATTCGGCTGACGCGCATGCGCGTCAGC
>KZ345353.1:96920-109581 GCA_002352805.1 Teladorsagia circumcincta
AAATGAAGTTCATTTTTAAAGAAACCTTTCTCTCTCTATATTCTCGATATTTGCACGAGAGCAACCATCCGAATGCTGTTCGCCTTTCAAAAGAACGCGTCCTCTTCCTTCATGCTTTCCTCCCTCAGCCAGACGAGCGGGAAACAAGTTTTCCTATTAGGTCCAGCAGACCGTGGTTACGTGATTTCTCGAACTCTTCCCCATGCTCTCTGCCGCAAATGGCTGGCGCACATACTACTAGGGAATGGCAGCTAGCTCTATGTACCCGACTGGAGGCCAGTCGCGCAGCGAGAAGGCAGAGACGCAGATGGGTGAGCGGACGAGTCACAGCGCGAGCGTGATTGAGGGGTTGAAAGGAAAGAGTTCGAGTGGTCCGCAGATCCAGCAGACCGTTTGGCGCTACATCGACTTTTGCCTCTGATTTATTGGGTCTTCTGAGGATTTCGATGCTTTGTCTAGAAGGTGGAGATTTCTTTTCGATTTCCGATTCCTTAATGTTGCCCCGCCATGTGGGCCATTTATGCTCCAGGGATTTTTCTGTGTGTGTATGTCAATTAGCTTTTCTAGAACTACGATGGAACGTGGTTTGTTGCCGCACACGATGCCTTTCTGCTTTAGATCAGGGAAGAAGCTGAGCGTAGGAAATAGTTTTATCTAAGCGACCACGATGACAACAGTAATAAAAAGTTAAAAATAGTGGGCGGCAAGTGGTCGTGGCTACAGATAAGAAATGCTTTACTATATAAGGCAGGAGTTGAATTAATTGACAGCACACCATGAGAATTGCTAATGTATACTTTATTGCTCTGTTGGCTACAATCTTGGCTAAACCTCACTCCAAAGACAATTCAGATGGTCCACAAAGAGTAAAGGTGATCATTGTGTTTTATCGCTCTATATTTGGGATATTTTAGTTCGTGATGCAATTCGTGAACATTTCAGTCCCATCGTAAGCGCCACAGCCGACGCCCACGTCCAGACCAGCAGTCTACTTCCGTTTAATCATCATGATGGACCCTATCTCATCTCAGAGTGCCTTCCGATGCGATCAAGACTTGCCTGATGTCAGAGTGCAATTTCCTGAACCTGCCTGATGCAACTTCCAAGAAGAGCCAAGCCACTTGTCGCATAACCCTTTTGAGGGTTTCTATTGAATATGCCTGTATAATATGTACATATACTATTGTAAATATCATTCAATAAACAATAATTTACAGCAACTTTGTATATTAAAGGACTATCTTTTTCCAGAGAGATTGCCTCAACATCCATAGGAAAGCTCTCACATTACTTTGAGAAATAACTCTAAAATACATGGTCATATCAAGTACTATTATACCCTACCCCTACCAATTCATCTTCTGATACGCCAGTGCGATTATTGCAGCATTAGAATAGCACCCTGTTTTGACGTAGTTTTCAGTGCAGTGATCTTAGGAGGTAGTAACCATAATCATCGTCACTGGAGATCTCTAACCTAAGGAATAACCGGGCACCCGACAGGAGGCCCGTCGCAAGGAGAGATGCCCGGGACGCAGATGGGTCAGCGGACGAGTCTCAGCGGGTACTGTAGTGATTTGCCGTCAAGTTTAAATGAATGTACCATAGTTGGTCCCACATCGCACAGTACGCGTGACCTCGTCGCTGACCTCTCTGCGTCTCTAGTATTTCGCAGCCAACGGGCCTCCTGTCGGTATCATCAAGAGTATCGATCGTACTGACAGAGTGAAGCTCGGCAAATTTGAGAGACTTAAGTATCTTTCAGAGCTTTTTCAAGTCGTGGAAAAGAATTCAGCTCTCAGTCAACGCATCAGCTGAGGCCATAACTTCATGGAAGCTGGTCCTGGGAATAGTTTGAAATGCTATGTTTGAATCGGCGAGACTTTGGTGAAGTATAATATGTCGAAGGCTCAGTGGACAAAAGGGAAGGTATTAACAGCGGATGTGGGGCTCTCTGGTATTTGACAGGCTTGGAATTTGACTTCATCCACCTTCTCTTCACAGTGATGTTTGATTGGTCGGAAAGAGACACGAGGCTGTATTTGTACAAGAGCATTCTGAACTTCTTCAATGTAGCAAAATGTAGTAATATGCGTTTTATGGGAATAAGCATATAAATGTCGATGAGATTGTTAACTTGCCTTATTAAATTGCTCAATTCAAACATGCGTCTGTAGTTACTAAATATGAACTTAAGCTTTCTGGATAAGATGACCAAACTTGTGTGCGTAGAGTTGTAGCAATCTCTCCTTCTGGCAAGAGTCATAGTCGGTGCATGGTCTCAAAAGACGATCTTCTACTGTAACCGAAGAATAAGGGAATTCTGAAGAAGATATGACTATCGGTTGAGTTCGCTGATCTCATCTTCCCAGGAAAGACCGATTCTCACCTCAGATGGAAAACGAATGTCGAAAAAGTAGACACCTTGCTGAGCTCGAGTATCGCGGCATACGCTTCAAACAGAATCGTCTGTTCAATTTTGTGCAGGTTGCTGTTGCAGATTCATAATCCCTCTGAGTTTGCCCTCAATATTTAGCTGGAAACCTTATTCAGAATTACGGTAGATTATACTGATTAGGCTTAAAGGCAGAATTTACGATGATTCTAAATTCTCTCCTGTATGTAACTTGCTAGGAGTGCCTTAGATTAAGGGGACAGAGCAAATTTAGCAACAGCGGTCACGACGACTATGCTATGCGGTTAGTAACCTAGTTGATCACCACAATCATGCTAACTTTTTGATCCAATAGCGATCATTCACGGCCGGACAAACTGATTTTATGTGTACCCTAAATCTATGAACATTGGTACTAGGTTAAGTTAAAATTTTATACTTTACATTTATAGTGTTAAAGTTTTATTAGAAAGTGATCATATTTATAAACATTTATACACCTGTGATAGAATGACACACCTGGTGAAAATCTATAGTGCAATGGGTGCCGTTTCCAGGGTTTCCTCAAGAATACTTGGTGGTGTTTCAAGAAATTCCACTACTCGGAGATAACTCTAATGATAAGACGTTGCAAGACCACCAGTGGCAATCGGGCCACTTTCGGTGGGGTCCGAAGGAGCGCCTGAAGAGACGAAGCTCTCCTCTGTGGTAACAGGCACGATTGTAGGGTTTTCCTCGGGTGTGACAGGAACAAACGTAATACCCTGCTCGGTGGTAAAAGGAGCAGAAGAGGGATCTTCCTCGGTGGTAACGGGTACGAATGTAGGACTCTCCTCGGTGGTAACAGGACCGAATGTAGGATTCTCCTCGGTAGTAACAGGACCGAATGTAGGATTTCCCACGGTGGTCACCGGAGCGATTGTAGGACTTTGCACGGTGGTGAAAGAGGGGAATGTGGGCTGCTTCTCGGTGGTAACAGGACCAAATGTAGGACTCTCCTCGGTAGTAATAGGAACAAATGTAGGATTCTCCACGGTCGTAGTGGGGACGACTGTAGGATTTTTTTCGGTGGTTACCGGGACGATTGTAGGACCTTCTTCGGTGGTGAAAGGAGCCGCTGTTGGCGGAGGACGACGGGTGTGTCGATGATGGTGGTGGTGATGATGATGATTGTGATGGTGCTTGTGGTGGTGCTGAAAATTTATGAATTTTGTTTTACAAGAGCAAGCGATCCGAGTGGTCGTAAAGGAGCTGATGCCTACCTTTTTCTTGTGGAGATTTTCGTCAGACCCTGAGCTATCGTTGGAATGGGGTCGAGCCATAGCTAGGGCAAGAAGAGCGATGAAAAATGCAATAACGAACTTCATGGTGAGGTGTTAGTTTGTGGAAGCCTTGCCTTATATGGTACCGATACTAAGCCTTATCTAGGGTCACGAGACTGCATGTCGCCCACGGTGCTTCGCTTTGTTAATGGCTATCACCAGCATGATTACGTCAGTTGGGAAGATTCATGGGCGTGGGTGGAGGAACATAGCGGAAGGGGAAAATATACACAGCTCACTTGAAATAAACAGATAAATAAAACTCAGTACGTTATTCTTGAGCTGCAACAGGACTTGAGCCCGACTGAGATGTTCTGTCCCTACTACTCGGCTAATTCAAGCAGCTTTCTAGAATCATAAAACTGGTAGGATTCCTCAAATGTTCGAGTCATTTTCAGCTTTTCATTTACATTTGTACCAAAAGCAATATCTATCTTTGATATAAGAACCATAACCATCGGTGTCCTGTGGATAACGATGTGCCGCGTTCCCAGACAATCGGCGATTTCGAGCTGAAAAAGTCAGTGTGGTCCTCGAGGTTCACCATTGAATCGTATGTTTTGTCCGTCAGGTCTGACTGCTGAGCGTCAGGAATAGGTGACATTCGGGAGCAAACTCATCAGCACTGTACGGTAGATCTAGTAGGACCTTTCAATTCGGTGTCAGAAGAATCCACATTCTTATCCGTAGCAATGACGTCGTTCCGTAGTCCATCTGGAGACTGTTGAAGAAGTTGCTGGCTGTACTTGCCTCGCACTTCTTCCAGATCATGAGTAATCGTCTAGCCAAACTCCAACACTTCTTCGTAGGAGAGAAGGCCTTCATGAACTAACTGTGTACCTGAAACATCTAGATACACAGCTGGTCAACTGGTGCGGGTTGGCTTTGGTGAGAGCGTACTTGGCCCAACTCAGACACCGATAGACTTCCGGAACAAAGGTCTGCCTCCAAGTAAGAGTCTCCTCATGGTCAGGTAGATGTGACCAGTGTGATACCGCACGATGGACGACGACAAGAGTTTAATCGTGAAAGAAATGTTACTTCTGAGCTCAATCGCTTTGTGGTTCAGCACACTGGGTTTTCTGTTGAAATGGCAGGAGAATGCGAAAAGGATTTGCCCCTCCCTTCTACTAGAATTTCTTGCGAGGTTTACGTCACACATTTGTTCAAGAAAACCTGCATTCTTGGATTCTGTGGCTCGTAATCTTTGTTGGAAACCGGAAACTGTCTTATCTGAGTGATCAGTACGAGCATAGCAGGAAGAAGAACGAACTTCGTGGGCGACTCGTGACCACAGATAAGAAATAGTACGCATAGTCCCTATATAAGGTACAAGTCGTATCGACAGACCGTACAACATGAAGTTCGCCATCGTATTTTTCTTTGCTCTCCTGGCTGTAACTCTGGCCAGACCACATTTCAGTGGCAGTTCAGGATCCGATGAATCTCCAAACAAGAATAAGGTAACCATAGCTTTTGCCATCTTCACTCAAATCGCTTGGGCTTAAAAAAACGCTTCAGTAACTTTCAGCCCCATCACAAGCATCATCATAACCATCATCATCACCACCACCATCATCGACACACCCGTCCTCCTCCATCAACGTTGGCTCCTTTCACCACCAACGAGGGTCCTACAATCGCTCCGGTAACTACCGAAGGAAGTCCTACATTCATCCCTGTTACCACCGAAGAGAATCCTACATTCGTCCCTGTTACCACCCAGGACCCACATTCGCTCCTGTGATTACTGAGGGATACTCCATTTCCTCGGATACTCCTTCAGATCCCACCGAAATTGGCCCGATCGCCACTGAGGGTGACGTCACCTTGGAATTACCTGAAACGACGCCAAGTATTCCTGAGCGGGTGGTCAAACCTGCGTCCATTGCCTTGTAACCGTTCCGTCGGTGTATATTTGTGTCATATGTGAATAACTGTTCATAAATATTTCTAATGAATAACTAAATAAAATTTTTGGTGTAAGTCATGCCCTGAAAGACACTCTAAACCTTCGCCAAAAAGGCAAGGAAGCGTTAAAAGGACGCTATTTCAGGTCTTCGGATCTGAAAGGTGATTGACATTTCAGAACTGGTTATGTAATCACACACTTTTCACACTGGTCCGCTTTCGCTTCACTTCTGACGCCTTGATTGTGGGTCGTGATTTAAAGGCACTGAACACGACAGCTGGAGTGCGAAACGGTTTTGGTGATTTTATTTAGTGTGATTGGTGAAAAAGTTTTGGAAGCGGTTCACGCCCTCTATCGCAATGGGGGTTCCGATCCACCAATGACGCCATCAAACGGCATCGCTGTCCAGCCATCGTAATTACTGGCCTTGGGTTGATGCCAGAAAGCTCTTCTCTACGAAACTGAATGACGACAGCATGAAACGAACCTACCTACCTGGTCGACGAGAAGTGTCGTGACCATAGATAAGGTGGATAGGCCCTATGTAAGTCGGGAGTCTACAGGGCGGGCCAAAATTATGGTAACCAAGCCATTGTATCACTCAAAAAGAATTAAAGCTGAATGAAACAACTACACATCATAAAAATGTTGGAGACCATTATCGCAATGCAAAGCTAGGTTAGGTTTGAAACCTGTTCACTGCTGTGGTAATACAAGTCATCAGATGAAGGCGAAAGCGTGCACCGTGGCACGCAGGTGCGACGCGGCAGAATCATTTTAAGTTTTTTGTTGCGCTTTCTCTATAGAACCAGGTCTTTCTTGAGTATAAGTTTGCCCTTGCCTCCAAGTTTTCCATGCAGAAAATTCACTGATTTTGGTGAGGTATTCTTAGGTAACAGTTGTTATTAGAAGACTATCGAAACAGAAAATCCCTCTTTGCAGGATTTTTGCTTTATGAGCAGGTGCCCTGTTCTACTAACAAGGGAGGTCGTTCAGGGTGTGGAAAGCTTTCTCAAAACGGTTTTCTCCATGTTATAGGAGCTTATGCGTGGGCTACAAAATCGTGGTCCGTTTTCGCTGAGCGGCCCCGCGAACCCCGAAAAAATGATGGGAAAGTGGTCCGAGGTTCGATCCCTCGTGATGACAAAATTTTTGCATTGAGGTTGGAGCTTTCAAATTCGCTCCAAATAGCGCCAGCGCTAATAGCAGATATCATATTCATTATGAAGACCACCAGTAACTTCTACTTTCAGATTTTTACCGGACGGCGTAAATTGGGGTTTCCGGGCAAAGTGGATGCCATATTCGTAATCAGGACACTCGATACCCCTTATATCAGAGGTTTTGGGGAAAACTGAGATTTCGACCCAGATCCGAAAAATTGGCCATCGATATGGTCAGTAGCTCATAGGTGCCTCCAGCCGGTGAATTGGGAACGATTTTCTTGTTATTATTTCCAAACAGTGAGATGTTCCACTACTGAATGGACAATGGCGGACACTCAAGCGATCGATGTACAACAGGACTCTCACGATGTTGAAGTTAGCAAATTATTCTCTCCATCAAGATGCGACATGTTGGGTCCACGGCTCTTCCAGTTGTGGGGGCTTCATCTCGATAGCTAAAGCGATTTCGAAGGCTGCGACGGGTGTGGGATCTTCTCTATGAAGTCGAACTTTGGATTCCGTGAATCATTAGAGCATTGCGCCACATTTCCGCGCCGCGCTCGTTTCCAAGTCACCCGCCAGCGTGCATGACCTGTAGCCTATGGTCACCCCCCTTTTCCCAAGTTAGGTCAAAATCTCGATTCTTCCTGAGATTAGGCACCTGGGGGTAAATTAGGGTCCTGATCACGAATATGGCGTTCGTTTTGGGCGCCGGCGCCATTTGGCGCCAGTATGGCGCTGCGAACTTATTCCGCCTGTTGTCGATCGAAAACCCATTTGCTTGAATTTTTGATGGCTCTGATCGCAGATAGTGCGTTGGATTTGATGCTGGAGCAGTTTGGAGCCCATTTGGGAGTGAAAATCAAAAATGCGAAAATACCTCCCTGGAGCGGAGTCGAACCACCATCTAACAAACTCAAGCCCGGCACACATCCACTCGACCACCGATGCTCCACAACGGGTAGGATGCCGATGCCCTCATGAAACCACCGCCCTTTCTTCAGCACTACCACTAAACATTACTTCAGTTTCGAGGGAATTTCACGTTGTTTCCCTAACACCTTCATCAGCACCCTTCGATATGCACGTGGTTTTTTGTACGAGTCCGACACGTCACTACAAGGCAGTAAAAACCGCCCATTCTCAACGAGTTTTTTCGACCCTTTTTTGGCCTTCAGGAGGCCGCTCAGCGAAAATGAAACACAGCATGATAGTCCACATTAGAGCCCCTATAGCATGCACAAAACCGTTTAGAAAAAGCGTCCCACACCCTGAACGACCTCCCTTGTAAGACGTCCAAAGTACTCTACTCTAGTGGCCTCTTGTCCATAACAGACATAAGATCTCAAGCCTGTCCAGATGAACTTTTGCATCAATTTTTTTCGAGATTGGCTATTTGAAACTGGCAAGGAAGATGACGAGTTTCTGCGTGTGATATCTGTCTTGCTGATAATGTAACATGCGACATCCTACTTTTCTACTATCCTACTTTACAGGTTGTTCCTAATGTTTTGAGGCTTTCAATCATCGTCCATAAGAGCTTCCTTGTTACCTCAGACTAATGCTAGATGCAGCGTGCCAGAGCCCCTTGTCGGTTCGATTTGAGAGTTGGTAAATCGTGATGTGGTTGCTTCACCGATTCTTGGAACTTTATAGTATTTGGTCCCAATAGGAAGAGGACATTGTGCCCTATCACGTCATGCCCAGAAAAGAAGAGGGAAAACAATGGTTCAGAAAAAAGTGAGTTCGCGCACTCGCGGTTACCATAATTTTGACCCATCCTGTATAATCTAGACAAAATGAAATTCGCAGGTGTACTTTTCATCGTTGCACATCTCTGCGTACATCGCTTTCGTCGACTTTCTGGAAGAGTCCGATTTCGTGAAAGACGAAACTATATGGAAATTACTATTCGGCCAAGGAGTTCGCAGGAAAATCATCCGCTTTCTCTTGAATATCTAGAAATCTGCCAACGTTGATATCAAAATATATGCCCACACGAGGCCAGTCAAAACAGAACGAGACGTGCGTTAAGGACCCCATTTCACCTGCACATGGACCACTATGTACAATGTTACATTTCTGAAATTTGTTGGAAGGATGCTTACACACCAAGTGCTGCTCTCTCCAGGAATTTTTCCAGCATTTGAACAAATGGAGAAATTATGTAGCAGGTTCAGCTAGCAGCGATTACAGTAGGCCTACTTGACCGTGCTGGCAGATATAAAGTGATCTCTTGAATGAGCGACAGCTCATCTAGGGCTGACAATTAGGATCTTTCAGGGCAAGCTGCGATTTTTAGAAACAGCTTTTTGCTTATTGTAGGGAAGCATACAGGGAATTCGAAAATATACCTCGTTTCGCTGAACGGATTTACCACCAAAAAAAGTGGTGAATGGAACGGCAACGGTTCGATCCGCCGCGGCGACTGAATTTCACAATAAGTTGGCAGCCAACAACAAGATCCTCTGAAGAGCTTGGGTAACCCAAAAAAAATAAGCGAGAAAAGGATTTCAACACATCTTAAACTCTTTCAGCTGTCAATCTGTTCTCCCATCCGTCACGCTCCTTTTCTCCGCACCTTGCAGGGCAACTGCAAGGCTACTGTTCACATGTGATGTATTCATATACACGGATGCGCAACACAAAAAGACTTTTTGACTCCTCTTCAAAATGGATTGCTTCACACTTTGCTTGATTCGCACAAAATGTTCCCAATTCATATTTGAAGAGCACATTTCATGAATAATCTTTATAGTAGTCTTCCACGTAGACGGCATCAGAAAAAATTTCCCCAAAATCTTGGTGCATGGGACGAGCTCAACGGACCCTCGACAGTTCACGTACCTCTGCGACGCTTCCTGAAGTATTGGTTGGGAGGAGTTTGCATAGCCATAGTAAATGTCTTTAGGGAACTACTCAACAATGGGTCTATTCAAACAATTAGTATGGAAAAGCTTCAGGTTGAAGCAGTTGCGGTAGGTTTGTTTGAGCTCGAAAACGATGGGAGATTAGCTCATATTATAAAGATACTGAGAGGAGTGAGGAAAGCTTGCATCCACGTATTGAGGGACGTCTGACTATGAGAAACATTTTGCTGAGCAACTATCGTGAACGGTGGTAATTTCTGCGAAGGAAAAATCGCTGAACTGCGTTGGGCTTGAGCAAAACATTTGCAAAGATTATTTCAAAAGTTTCAGATATGATACTCAAAGAACTTTCCAGCTGTCATTTGGACATCGATGCATATTCAGTTAACCTTTTATTAATAAGCTGTTGGTATTTATGAACACTTATGCACATATGATACAATTGATATGATACACTGTCGGAAAGGCTACAAGGAAATGGATACAGTTTCGACCGTCCGTTCAGGGATACTTGGCGTTGTTCCAGAGAATTCCACAGTGACGTCACCCTCAGTGGCGATTGGGCCAATTTCAGTGGGATCTGAAGGAGTATCCGAGGAAATGGAGTATCCCTCGGTAATCACCGGAGCGAATGTGGGTCTTTCCTGGGTGGTAACAGGAACGAATATAGGATTCTCCTCGGTGGTAACAGGGATGAATGTAGGACTTCCTTCGGTAGTTACCGGAGCGATTGTAGGACCCTCGTTGGTGGTGAAAGGAGCCAACGTTGATAGAGGAGGACGGGTGTGTCGATGATGGTGGTGATGACGATGGTTATGATGATGCTTGTGATGGGGCTGAAAGTAAATGAAGTGTTTTGCAAGCTCAAGCGATTCGAGTGAAGATGTGCAGAAGCCATGATTACCTCAATCTTATGTGGACGTTCATCGGATTCTGAACTGTCATTGGAATGTGGTCTGGCCAGAGCTAGGGCCAAAACAGCGATGAAAAATACAATAGCAAACTTCATGGTGTGCTGTCAGCCGATAGGACTTGTACCTTATATAGCGCCTATGCGTACTATTTCTTATCTGTGGTCACGAGTCGCCCACGAAGATCACCCTCCTTCCTGCTACGGTCGCACTGATCACTTAGATAAGACAGTTTCCGGTATCCATGAAAACTAAGAGCCACAAAATTCAGGAATGCAGGTTTTCGTAAACAATTGTGTGGCCTAAACCTTGCAGGAAGTTCTTGTAAAAGTTAGTGGCATATTCTTTTCGCAGTCGCCTGCCTTTTCGAAAGAAATATGTACTTCTTGAGCCATAAAGCGACGGGACTCAGAAAAAACATTTCCATTGCGATTCATATCCTTGTCGTCGTCCATCGTGCGGTATCACACTGGTCAGATCTACCTGACCATGAGGAAGTTCTGACCTGAAGGAAGATCCGTCTTCAGGAAGTCTATCGGAGTCGGGGTTGGATTAAGTGCGCTCTGCCCAATGCCAACCCGCGCGAGTCGACCAGCTCACCTAGCCAGTGTATTGGGATGTTTTAGATAAACAACGAGTTCATAAAAGACTTCCTCCCACGGGAAAGTCTCGAAGCTCGGCTAAACGATTCCTTTTGATCTGACAGAAGAGCAAGACGAATAAAGCCAGCAATTTCTTCGGCAGTCTCCACGTAAGGACAGACGGATCGGCGTAATTATTACTAATAAGAACTTGGATACTACTGAACCTACTTGAGGTGTCCTACCAGATCTACCGTGTGCTGATCAGGCACCTCCAACCGATCACCTCTTCCCGATGCTCAGCAGTCCTTCCTTGTGGACAAAAAATACGATTCACAGGTCCACCGCAAGGTGAACCTAACGATCTTTTTAGGCTTGAAACCTTCGATTGTTTGGAGCATATTGTTGGCAGGACACCAATGGTGATGATTCTTATTTGAAAGTACTAGATGTTGCTTTCGTTTGAAATAATGAAAATTTGAAAAAATGAAAATAGCATAAACTTGTGGGGCATCCTACTGATTTTATCATTCCAGAGGAATGAATGAATTAGCTAAGAAGTAGGGACTGAGCATCTCAATCCGGTTCAAGTACTCTAGCAGCTCAAGATCACTGAACTAATTTTATTTATCTGTTTATTTCAAGTGAGATGTGTATATTTTTCCCTTCAGTTATGTTCTTCCACCCACTCCCAGGAATCATTCCAACTGACGTAATCATGTTGGTGATAGCCATTGAGAAAGTGAAGCGTTGTGGGCGAAAGGCGGTCCTGTGCCCAGAGATAAGGCACAGATCGGTACCATATAAGGCAAAGATTCCATTAACTGACAGCTATGAAGTCCGCTATTGTAATTTTCATCGCTGTTCTGGCCCTAGCCCTGGCTCGACCCCATTCCAGCGACAGCTCAGGATCTGACGAAGATCTACATAAGAAAAAGGTAGATATCAGCTCCATTACGTCTTCGCTTTAAATTGTGATATATTAGGTTGGTAACTTTGAAATGTCGCTTCCCTTTGTACCTTTGTTTCTCATCACGAACACAATCTGTTAGGAAGTGATTCCATTCATTAGAAAGAGCGATTCAGCGCGCGTATTGCGAAATCTTAGGCGCCACTGAGCGGATGCTCTTCAAGCCAAAACTTTTGCTCGAAGAGGAATGATCTGAAAACGTCATCTGAGCATAAATGTTCGAGCAAGCAAAAAGAGTCAACAAATTTCACTCGTCGTGGGCAAAACACTGCGTAGCAACGCTTAGTCTCTGGTGCACCTCCAGCTATGGTTTCAGCCTTTCCAATTCTGAGGTAAAGGACTAGAGGGCGAAGAGAATGGATAATAACCTGTACCTGTAGAAACCGACACTGAAAAAAGCCGACGAGCTGAGCCTCCGCCAAATTACACTGAAACTCTTAGGAAGACTTGACTGTGTCAACAGTAAAACCTATAAGTTTCCACGTCCGTCTGGTAAGGCCTTTCAGGAAAGGAAATGGGCTCGGCCCACTCTGA
>KZ345353.1:114228-135679 GCA_002352805.1 Teladorsagia circumcincta
ACAAAATATATCAACGGTGGGTGGAGCGAGCCTCATCTGGTGGCGCGAGCCTAAATCCTTGGCGGCTAGCGTCTTCATGACGCGTTTTGATGCAGGAACGTGGCGCTACTTCTGCATCCGCGTTCCACGCACTTCTAACCACTCTAAGGGTTTATTAGGTGGGTCTGAGCCCGAATTTTGCCTTTAAAGCAACAGTCCCAGCAGGATTGGAGATTGCGTGATTGGCTGCGGAGGCATTTGCGAGTGAATCGACTAAGAGTAGTCCCTGTGATCCCAAAACGATCGGAAATGCCTCCGCAGCCGCGATTTCCACGGCTGGCAAAAGGGGGTGTGGCCATTGGCCCCCACGTCCACTTTGACCCTGCTGGGACTGTTGCTTTGGGGCAAGCGTCGGGCTCAGCCACACAGACGAAGTTCCCTTTATGGGTAGAGGTGCTAGGTCCATCACGAAGTGGTAGTGCCACTTTCGTGCCTCTAAACCCGTCACTACCAAAAGACGCTAGGCGCGTAGGACTTTGACCCTCCTCCACCTAGAACGATCCCTGCCCGCCCACCATTCAATATCTTATCTGCCTCGGACTGACGTGCTGTGCTCTCTCAACTCGAACTTCTGCTCTCTCCGCGATTCACATTGTCTCTTATCTCGCCGTCTGTCTGTCACACTTCTCCGCAGCGCAGAGCAAAAAGGTTCAGATATTGCCTGTTTTTGACGTTCATTTCCTGTTCTTCACTACTTGCGATCCAATTCGTATCAATTCTTTCAGGACCAAGTGAGATTGCCACACCAATTTGATTTTGACCTTTGCATTCGACAACGAAAATGAAGCTGCACGAGTACGGTGTCTGTGCAACGTCACGGTCCAGTTTTGACTTTTGATGACTTTTTTAACCCCGATGGAGCGAGATACTTATATGCCGGACACTTGAGGAGGAGATTATGTGCGGGCGATGGCACACTGCGCGCTTTGTTATCCGCCGGGAAAGGGTTGCATTAGAGCCGACCGGCGAGAAAAGGAAGTCATTAAAAATCAAGGTAGAAGTGGTCAGTGATGCAGGAATGACGAAATAACCATGAGAAACGGCCTAGAACCCGGGCAGTGAGACCATTTCTATGCCCGCTTACTTCTGTATTCACACATTGGTGCTGCCCTCTTCAACGCTTTCTCTCGGCTAAGCGGCTAGAGCGAGACGGCAAGGGGGAGGGTGGGCAGTGTCGATAGCGGTGCGATGAAGGCCAGGCTAGATCACCGAGCATGCCCTCTGCCTAAGTGTCTGTCAGTCCGCATCCTCACGAGTTCGCTTGTCTTTTAGTGAGTGGAATTCCTGCTCCTCTACCTCCGATCTTATCGTAGCATGTTCTTCTGAATTACGGAACCTGCATCACTTCCAGCGACCAAACACATATCAGTGTCCCTCCAACTGTTACTCTATTAGATCGACAGCTGTCTAATCAAAGGTTAACGTCAACATACCCGACAACGAGTTTCATTGTTCATTCTTTTTGGTCTGGACAGTGAATCGGCTTCTGGTTCCTGTTCTTTGATGAACACCCTCAGATTATGAGAGCATTGGCAAGCACTGATTGAAACGCATAAAACCCTCAATTCGTTCCTTAACTGACGTCCTTAGTACTTTTGAGAAAAAGCGCGTAGCTTGCTAGGGCGGTGAACCAGGAGTGATGAGTTTTTCATCGGTTTCCACAAGATACCCTTGATGCCACAGTCATTACCATTGCTGGCGGGCTTCGGCCAAACGTGAACAAAACCAACACCCTATTTATGAACAGCCTGAACAGGACACAGAGGCGATCGTGGATGGTCATGGAGAAAACATTGAGAAGCTGGAGGACTTCCGATATATTGGAAGCGATCTAACCGCCAACGGAACGGATCTAACCGCCAACTGGAATTTCCTGCTATCCAAAGTGCTCCAGGACGCTCAGAGGGAAGGCGTACCGGACTGTGGTAAGGCCTACGATGCTATTCGATAGCGAGTGCTGACCCCTGAACAAGCATCACGAAAGGCGGCTCCATTCCGCCGAAGTGAGAATGCTAAGGTGGGCCTGCGGTTGGACGCGACGGGTCAGGGTTAGAAACGAGGACGTCGGAGCGGTCATGCAGACTGCCCTGTCCAGAAGAAAGTGCGCGAACAGGGGTCGCGAAGGTATGGGTACGTGCTACGGACGCCACAGGATCACCCGGTAAGAACAGCGCTGGGCTTCGAAGTGCAAGGCAAGCGACCGGAGGAGTCTCAACGATGAGGTGGTCATCAAGAAAGACTTCACTGAACTCGGGTTCACGGCGAAGATGCCTTGGACAAAATCAAATGGCGGCCTATTTCAAGAACTGCTGACCCTGCGACTGCGGACTCAGCAGTTCTTGACGCGAGGGAGAGGAAGAGAAGATGTCTGATGAGAAACTCTGACAGCGAACAGGTCTGATAAGATACTCATTGTATTGAAGAGGAAGGAAGAATTCCATGGGCTGTGAAGAAGAATATACAACGATTCACTTTTCCAAGTGTTACCTTCACCAGGCTTCCCTACCGAAACTAATTTTCCCAGGCTATTTCTTATCCGCTATCCCACGGAGGCTACCACCGCTTAGCTGTCCTTTCAGATTGTGGGATCGCAGCGTGGTCAGACTTCCCAGCAGATTCGCTTCTCCACTAGCAACCCGTCTGAGAATAAAATAAGTGGGAAAGGGGCTAGTGCCACGATTATGACAATGTAAAAAAGAAAGCGTCTGCCTACTTTCAGCTCGTTGCTTCACACTTTCTAGAACAAGCCGTGATTGGATCACGTCTGAAAGCCTAAAAAGGCGTTTCCACTTGATAGGTGAACTGCCCAGCAAAGCTGTCCAAGCACTTGGCCGCTATTTTGATAAATAGGTCAGATTCTTAGAAAAGCTACTTGCACTTGTCATCACATTAATCATCCCTTCATCGTTCACCAATTGAAGAAAGCTCAAGTGTAAATTGTCAGTTCCTGTTCTGGATTGTAGCTTTTTTGGGGACTACCCAACCCGGTCCACCACAATGCTAGCAATCTGTCAACACAACTGGTTCACGCCATCCTATCCATATATGAACGCTCAGCTACAACTGGCCACACAGCCTTACGCAACATCATGTCTGTAGGCAGTTCGTCTTTGGTGTACGATAGTCAGGCTATGACATGACTTGTTGAAACCTCGTCATTGTGTGCGTTGAATTGTTTTGTGTTTCTCAGGCGAACGAGGATTCGGATGTAATCCTTATTTAGCTTTACTTTTCAACCTCTTCGTCTTCTTCAGAGGCCTGAAAATTGTTTGGAGGTTTTGATTTGTAAGCTATATGCTTAACTGTAGAAACCTCCACCGTCCAATCCATTAATCAACCTCAATTAAGTATGGATGTCTCTACCCGAAACTGGTTGTTGTAGACGACATTAGCAGGGAAAATGGTCACCTTCATGCCGCTTCACAATAATCTTGAACTCTGAATAGCGGAGCATCACGCTTTATAGCCATAACAAAAGCGTGCAGCAGATACTCTAGTTTGGGCTACTGCAAAAGGTCGTTCTGGCACATGTCTCCGCAATAATGGCTATAGTAATGCCTCTACATTGTTAATAATTGTGCGATCTTCGCTGAACAAATGCCGATTTTCAAAACCTCTAACTGGCCTTCAGTTTGTCTTTTGGTAGAGCTTTCCATTTTCGTCCTAGACGCCATAATTCGATCCCCGGTTGCGCGCGTGCTCATCAGCGCCATTTGCCACCGCACCACTCTGCCTTTGGAATAAGAGCGAATATTGACTTCTGACATGCTCTTTTCTCACTAATATGCACAATTGAGAATATAGTTCAACGAATTCTTCAATTTTCAACGAATGCCGCTGAATCTGCAATACGGGCGAGCTATAGAACCTATTCCACTGAAGCGTTTTCTGGACGATGCGGACCCCGCGTGAGAAAGAGATTGTCGCAGAGCAAGAGATTGTCGCACAAGGAACGCCGTTTCAATAGGTCAGTAGAAGTCTTCAATCTGCTGATGGTGGAATTGTCGACTCTTCACGAAGACGATTCACTCGGAACGTCAGGCTAATTGAATGGATCCGCGAAATGTTGTGCAGTCTTAGTGTGCATTTATGCAATTTTGGACCGCATAGGGTTGGATAGTTCCTTTAGAATTTCAAATATCTAGGCCCCGCTGGGGCTCAGTACACCCTACCGCTGCCCTACCGCTGCTGATAATTCCCTTGAAATTGTTTTTTGCGATCTTTTGCATAGCTACATTGAGTTCGCACACTAATTTCACTTACTCGTCAACATAGACCCATGACAAAACTGATAAATAAAGTCCACTAAGCCTTAAGGAACGTCGGAGAAATGCATGAGTGCGTAACTAGCCTGTTGACACAAGCAAGAGCTATTTGATATCTCAAGCACGTCTTCGTCTTTGCGGTGTCAAAAAACTTACGGAAAAGATGATGGCCTGTCTGGCCTATGGGAGATGCTAGAGGTAAAGCTATAGCTCCATAACCACCTCGTTACCACAGCCACAACATTCAACACAATCGTCTGTTTGGAGTTCGGTTTTCAGTACTCTTTCGAAATCTCGAAGACAAGGAGCCAATTCAAAGGAGATCCTGGATGGAAGTTGGTTTCCATTTTTGAATCTTTTCGCAGAAGGCTCCCTATGCAAATTTTGCATAGCCCGAAATAAGCAGGTAGGGCTATCAACGGCAGGTGCAGAGATTTTCGCTGCAATCCCGATCGGAAAGCGCCTCGAACTCGATTAGTTTCGTGGTCATCTCATCAATTCAAATACGATCTTGCTGTCACGGTCTGGAACGCATTAGCTGAATGGATATGCAAGAGTCGTTTATTCGCAAGTTTTTTGTACTGGAAAATGTTAGTGGACAGCACCATTGCGCACTTTGCCACCTCCAGCTTAGGAAATGGGCTAATCGGCGCTAATCATTTTCTAAGTGCTACGCTACCTTCCAATCAGGAACTAGGCTTCTTCCTCTTCTGAGCTTTCCAGTCGCAGAAGAGGGTAGTCGTCAGAAACCCTTCAGGAATGTGCCGTGCACTCGAACAGTACCTAAATTTGTCGCTACCCAACGAAGACTCGTCACGCCAGCAAATATTTTTGCTCTTTCGAATCGATTTTTTGAGAATGATTTTAGAAAGGAAGTGTGGTTTAATTTTCTATAAGTCTAGAGCATGCAAGTTTTCACCAGACGGAGACCAATTCCAGAAAGCTTTTCATGCACGGATCTCTTTTTCTTGTTAATCCTTCTGAAGTGGTCTCAAAGACCTGTCTTCGCTTTATCCGCTCAAAAGTTGGCCAGGAAAATCGCGGCTGCTTCTTCTTTCCTCTAGAGGACTACTTCATTCGCAGCAATATCCTTTAAGAAAGACTTGTTCTGAGGGTTTCTTTCATTATTTACCAACCAATTAGTTCTTCCAGCGTATGATATCGTTTCTGTGCTTGTTAGGTAAGAAAAAAGGCTACGACAGCTTTTCCGTGACTCTAGCAGGTTTTGTCTAACACTTCGCAGGACTTGATGTTTTCTTTGTGACCCTATGTTCTATTTGAAGTCGCTTTTCCCCGCTGAACCAGTCTATTCTGCAATTGCGGCTGTTGGCTACGTAACCGCAGGAATCGTGCCAATTTCACGATTCAGAACGCATGGACCATATGCTATCTTCCCGTACGGAGTCTCCTCTCTTGTGCTATCATCCCTCAGCCTAGGGGAGGGAGTGGGAAGGCGGGGTTTTACTTCGAGCCCTTCCACTGGCCAACCGCTTGTGCTTTTGCGACCCTTTGCTGTTGGAGCCCTTCATTCTCTGAGGAGTTGCGCTGCCCTGAGTGACAGGAAGGAAAAACGCGGAGGTGTGACCTGTCTCCCTCAGCCTCTTGTTAGCATAGGCGGGGAGACGTGATTCTCTGGAAAAAAGAAGCATGCGACCATGTCGAGAGCGTTAGGGGCTTCATTAATCCTCGACCAAACAAGCCCTCCCACAGTTGGGTATCAACACTTGCTCGCCCACACTACCCTCTTGGGATCTCTCCCGCACAGGAGGGGGTTTTCGATACGACTTCAACGACAATTCATATCGCCTCAGGTAATCAAACTTTTCGCATGGGAGCGAAGCTCGTGGGTGTTCCCGAAAGCGAAAGGGGAATATTTTATGCACCCTAGAAATTTTCCCTCTGCAGAATTGAAATTAATGAAAGCGGCAGCATTTGTCGAACTTTATGCCCCTTCCTCCCCCTAGTGAATGAGACCCATTTCCCGTCCTACTCAAATGTGCCGCCACCTCCGTGTCCAGTGTGTTCGAGGCTGTATTTTTGTCTTGCTTAAGCCTTCAGAATAAACGAAACGATCCCCTCTTTACCCCCCTTTTCCTCCCCCCCCCCCAACGTCATTTTCGTCCTTTTTTTCAACTTGTGATCGTTGATGAAGACCACAGTGGAGTACCCCTCCTACAAAATTTTCAACTTTCTTTCAATCCTTAAATGAATTTGGTCTCCTCCATCTTACACACGCATCCCGATCTCGCATTTTGGGTGGTCTAGGCCCGATTTCGGCTGATTTCGACAGTACAAGAACTTGGAGTGCAAACACCAGGTCCCTATTTCAACAGCCAGAATGGCGCCTTGATGGAAAAAAGTTGAAAATGCAATCTCTGTGAATCACATTCGCTGAATATTGCTCGATTCCTGGTGGCTGATGGTATGGTTGCGCCACCCGCTCGACTTCCAAAACATACGAACAACGAACAAGCGTTTGGAGCGCTAGTCCTACCAATAGCATGAGTTGCAGATCCAGTCGCTGACTGCGGCCTTTTGTCCCCTCACGCAAGTTTGGTTGAAAAAAAGGGCGCCCAGGAGGTTTAATGTTTGGAGAAATCCAAAGTGTATCTCATCACTGCTACGCATTCACCTGCACGGTTTTTCTTTTATTGCACGCAGTTTTTGGCATTGCTACGAAATATGGACGTAAGGGCACATACCGGATATACTCTACCTATTTCTACCATCACCCTTACCTTGGTCTTGCTTTTAAAACCAGAATCATTGAGACGGTTATGCTCTTTATTTATGAAGTGTTGTTTTTAGAGATACGCAATGCGCGCTGCGTCCAGATCGCGCTAATCATGTGAGCCTGATAACGCCCCATTGAATAATCTTAGTTACGCAGTTTATCCACTACTTGGGACAATGGTTAGCTGGAAACCCGATTTGAGTATCGTCGGGATCAGGCTTAGGTTGAGAGGCTGGAAATCAAAAAGCGGCACACGGGTACTGGGAACGACACAAGTCACAGTGAATGCGTCTAGTCACACGGTCTTGCCCCACCAGGAAAAGGTTATATCTATTCTAAAGGTCCATCAAAGTTGCACGAACTAATTTTCCATGACGGCAGGTCACCCTGGGTGATTTATCGGCGACCGATCCTTCCTAGAAAGCGGAAAGCTCAACATATAAAATGCGATTTTTGAACTGGGGCTGTTTTTGCACTGACAGATCGTAAAACGGGTGGCGAAAATTCTGCAACGCAGTAATCGGTATGCTAGTACCGCTCCCCATTCTAAGCACGCTACCGATAACAGGAACCAAATCTTAGCTAAGGGTCTTTGACCTCTGAGGAGATCTGAAATCACCTCTTGTTTGCTCAGTCTAGCTCTCTTAGAAGTGTAGGGGATGCTTGGACGATGGTCTACCCAGCAGTTTTGAGACCCACCCACGCAAAGCCCAGACATCAATACCTCAAGAATAGTAATAACGAACTTCTTTTTACCCGATGGATTCCCATCATCCTAATTGGGAGGGGCAGGTAAGCTCTACGGGGCTAAGAAGTGCACATGATGGATGGGATACCGCATTTCCAAGAAAGCGGATCCTTCAGAGGCTCATCGCAACACGTGAACCATAGCAACGGATATGCTTGGTCCAGGAAGCGGCTATGTGTATCTCACACTTTGATCCTAATCTGAAATGCCGAACATCAAGAGCGCCTAGGTTCGCGGAGATGATCCGGGCTGTTACGCTCTAACGATAACCCCCGTGGAGTCGCTTTGACCCGGTTCGATCCCCGCGTCCCCTGGACACGGCCTTCTCCGCCCGCGTCTCGACTCTCTTTTGTTCCGTCACATATCAGCATGCTCTATCGTTTTCAGCTTCTCATTTCTGACGCCAACAAATGGCAAGATTCAAGAGACCAGATCACCGCCTACCGTCTCCGATCCCCTACATGTTTCGCTCTGCCTTTTGATCGCCGACCAAAAGCTTACAATCGTTCCTGGTCACTCGGATGCCATAAGCCGTACTAGCTAGTCCATTCTAATTATTTTTTTTATCTTCACCATAACAGCTACATGCTGATGGTCAATATCTCTGTCTCCTCATTCATCCAAGCACCCCTTTAATCGATTTTTTGTGGCTGTAAATTTTTACTTCCGCCCATTTTAACACCGAAAGCAAAATTCAGATCGATGTTGCATGACGGTAGTAGCTCTGTGGATCGTTGTTGGTTTACCTTATTACTTTCAAAAAAAAACAATCAAAGTCAATTCTTGCAAAAAACAAATTGATCACGGGCGCGTGGGAGAGGGGGTGAACTCACTTGCTCAGGCTCCTGCAATTTATTGCACTCAAATGCTACAGTGATTCTATATGGAAGTGAAATGCATGGCGCATCCTAGGAATGGGTTGATCACCACTTAAGATCTGCGCTTTGTGCTTATATCAGAAGTTATGGCTTTGTATTATTATGTATTCGATTTTTGGCTTCAGGACATTTACATGGAAACGGAAAGGGAGTGCCTTACCAGCAAAATCTCAGTTGTGTTCATCATCTAGTGCGATTTCGTAGCCCATAAATTCTGCCTCTATTGCCGTAAACCAGGTCATCATGCGCTTAACAAAACCAGTTATAAGGGTCGAACGGAACTCTTACGAAGTTTTACTGCTAAGCTTTATGACCTCATTCTTCGCCAACGACCTCTGTGAATCACAAGCCGTAGGCCCAAACCAAACATGGCGCTTAGAGTTCGAAGACGAAGTTACGTAGCTAAGCGTTCTAATTCCGGAGCCAGTACACTGTGTTCATCTGCAGCAATGCAAAATCGTGTAGAAATGAAAGAAACGATTGAGATTCTCTAGAAATTTAGGCATGTAAATATAATAATGGAAGCTGAGGAAGGCTAGCGATTGTGGCGCAGTGGATTAGCACACTTAATGGTAAGCAGGGAGCCGTGGTTCGGTCCCGGGTGGAGCAATTTGAATCTTTGGCCTTTGATTCTCAGTTCTGTGCCGTGGTATATGAACATAATTCGTTCTGCAATTGCATTAAACTAAAAAGGGTGAAAGCTAAGTGAAAAACTTTACGATGTTGATCAGACTCTTTTTGGACGGCCACGCATTCTACTTGTATTCGAAATTGCAGTGAAATCAGAACGTAATACGGGCTAAACAAGGACTTGCGGGGATAGGTCGGTTTTCCTCCCCTCCCAGGCGACTGCTATCATCTACCCTACCCAGACGAGAAGGAAGGCATGGTTGGCCTGGCCGAAAGTCGATCTATGATCGTCGCCGTGATGCGGCCGCACTTACCATGACACGACCCCACCTAAACAAAATACCTTAGACAATTGATTTTATATTATTATTGCTCCCACGGTCGAATTAAAAAAGACATAGAATAGAATAACAGCAGAGAAGTTTCCGGAAAACCTAATGATTAGCAAACACCTCTTACTGAACCTAATCGACGTAAGTTGACATCGGCTTGTTTTAGTGAGTGGGTTGATCAGGAAATTGAGCGAAAATTTCAAAGCAGAATGGTTCCGAGGCTATTAGGCGGGATGAGCCAAGTATCGAGGAAATTTGGTTAATATGGCCCTGGCCTTTGACGCCAACTCTGTGCCTTCAGCTGTGGTCCGTTCCTATTACTCACTTCCTCCTCGGGTTTACTCTGCTCCTGTCACGCTCCCTGGATTTATACATATAGCTATCCCAACTACATACATTTGGCTGCAAAAATGTTGCTCAGGAAAGTATCAGAGCCCTATCAATCTAATCACTACAAAACAATTTAGGACCCCATATTGGGGAACCCTCAACAATGGAGCCGGAGAGGGGCACGCTCTACAATGAAACCAGTCCCTATACTTGCTCTCAGTATCTGTAGCATTTCTGAGATTCTAGATAGAATTTCACGGAACTAACCCAGAACCTCCATAATCATTCCAAAAAGATCCCTTGAAGGCACACCACAGGCAAGAGTCGTGTGAACGATTCCCTTCTGTCTGTAGGAGAAATCCGTAGGGAACAATCACAGATGTGGCATTTCCGTGGACGGAGATCACCTGACGAGAGCGATAGGGCCTTCCGAAGTAAGCTGCTGGAGCTGCAGATTTTCTTCTCGTTTATCAGGCCATTGTCTTGCACCCTCTCATCTGTTGCGCTCTCTCACCTCATACTCTCCTCTTCGCGCTTAGTCTTTCATTGCCTCAGCACAGCTGATTACGAAGGTGGGCGAGCCCTCAACCTGAGAGCTCTATACGAATTCTTTTCCTATCTTCTTGACTGCTGGCGCACTTCGTATCAACACATTCGCAATTATGTGCGGGAAATACGTTTGATCCTGGGGTATGCCTTCAAAGGTTACAAGTTCAATATTCCACTTGCCCTTATAAAGTACGCTCAATTTTCAACCAATAGGACCTCTCACCCTGCAAAACGAAATATCATTACCCTCGTCTCTGACTGCCAATACGACCCTGTTACCTCCGGTTCATCACTTCAGTAACTGAGACAGAATTGGTAAGATCAGCTTCAGTGAGTCTTACAAGCGTGTTGTTCTACTTGGTGACATCCAACCCCTCGGGTGGGGCCATGCCGAAAGATCATGACACCATTGTGCGTCGAGAGACGAGTTCAAGATCGTCTATCATCCTGGAAGTTCTATTACGTACGCGTCGCGCAGCTGTACCCGTTTTGTCGTTGTCTCGGCGCGAACGGCTGACTCGTTCGTAATTTCTGCAACTTTTTTTCCCGGCAGATCACATAAGTTAACCCGACGGGGCGAACCGGTTTGTCTCGACTCGGCCCACATCGAATCGAGTCCACCGTCTGTACACTGACGACGTTACAATGCAAGATATTTTTGATATTTATTGAGCCGTGTGTAATACGACGTCAAGCATCAAAGATCTGGTTCCTCACTGAAGGATGCACTTCGTTTGGCGCTACTGGTGGAAACTGATATACAAAGCCTACCTTCGTATCAGGCCTTCTGTAAGGGTCCACTCTCGAATTGGGGAAATTTCGAAACCAGGGCAACTTTCGGTAGAGGGTTCCCGGATTCCTCTCGCCCCCTTCGAGTTAAGAGGGCAGCACCTCTAGAAATAGGATCATTGAGATACTTCTGTCCTCTCCATTTTCATCTGTTCCCGTACCCTGAGGAAATTTCCTTGAAAGACTCCTATTTCTTCGAATATCCCCCTTCTTCTTCCCTATCTCGACCCTTGCGGAAACCTCAGAGACGACATCCCCCTAGTTAACAAACTACCTTCAGACTGCCACCGTGTCTGCGACCCGCTGAGGCCGTCGTAGACCCGAGTACTGCTCAGGGGCCTCTGACTGATGATCATGTGCCAGCGTAGTATACTTTATCCGAGCTCGACCTATGTTTCCTGTCCCCGTCAAATCGCAGTGGTCGAATTCCGAGAAAGGCGTAATTCCCTCGTTAGTATGACTGCTCTACCGTGCAGGGCTTGTACCTATCAATCAACGCTGAACGGGTGAAGCTTTGGTATACCAGAGGAATCTTTTCTAAGGATTGCGTTGCAGCCTTCTTCAACCGCTTTATAGATGCAGAATGTATTGTGAAAAAAGTCGGGACCAAGATATCGAAACCATGGATTAATGCCTGTAAAGGTCACGTAAATGCGGTCAATGAAATCGGGTTTTGTAGCAGAAACTTGCAATATCACAATGGATTCAGTACAACTCGAGGATTACTACATATGAGGAGAGCTGAATGACTTTGAAAGGTAGCCCAATTAAGGTAGTGGTGTATAAAGAAAACCCATGAGAAGCTGTCTAGAACTCGGCAACTACGACCCAGCTTTGCCTGTTGATTTCCACATTGAGGCGACTCTCGTTGTTGCTGCCCTTTTCAACATTGTCACACTCTCTCTGCTAGGCTAGAGCCAGACGGCGGCACGGCTGACGGGTAGCGACGCGAGCGGCACGGGTATGGCCCTATTCCGCCGCTGGGGGCATTCCATCCGCTGTTTCATTGAATTCTGAGTGGATATTTCCACCTGCAGAATCAGTAACACATTATACTTGTTCACAAAATTCATCAATAGCCTTCAGCATGAAAGTGATCGGATGTTTCTGTCATGCGAACGGTGCTCGCGACGCGACCGCGAACGATAGCGAATAGCTCCATTCTCAAGTTCCACATCGCCCTTGGATTTCCCTTCAAGAACTGCCACGCAGTCGTTTTTCCAAGGCAATTGGGGTGTCATTCGTAGTGAAGCCACTGCGGATCACACTTTAACGCCTGAAATGTTTCTTCCAGCAGACGTGTTCCAGTCGTTGTAAATTGGATTTAGACAGAGTGTTAGAGAATGCCAGTTTGCTGCCTTCCCTTCTTCAACCAAAGTCTGGTCTGAAAAGCTTCAACCGGCTATGACGATTGTTTTTTGGTGTTTCCTTTCCAGTTTTCAGGCGTCTAAGCATCACTGCGTTCCCATAGCGCCATAAAGAATGCAACTGCCGTCGGCCGCCTTATGTTGCATTTCCTCTTATTTCCCTATCTGCTATCGTTCTAAGCAAAGGAGCTATGGAATTATCGTGCACTGAACGGAATTGTAGATGAATAGTGTTATAGTAGTGTGGGAATGAGTTGTGACGTCTTAGAATATGAAAAGCGGCCTATTCAGGTTACCAATGCAGCCCTTTCTCACGTAAGATCCGAATAGGGCAAGGAATGCCATCCCAAATTTCAAATTAAGGCTCTCGAAAGTATTACGTAATGGGATCAGATTCCAGTGCCCTCTGTAAAATGCTTGGCGCAACCCTAAAAGGTACTGGTGGATGCAGAGTGCTTTATCCTTCCAAATCTTATTACTTCTTCACATATTTCGACCGAGAATATAGTTCTTCGATTCACTTTGCATCGCTCAGTTCACTATAATGTACTGCTTTTTCGAACTCAAATGATGGCTTTGCAATGCTCGATTCGGTCCATCCTTTCGAATGGCGCACGTCGCGCGACTTTCGCAAGGTCTAGGGTGACCGAAAGGAGGCCCGTCGCGCGACGCGAAAGCAGAGCCGCAGACGTGTCAACGCAACGCGTGTTGTGAGACGCGGAATGTGCACTATAGCATATCCTATTTAACTCGACACGAGCACGCGGTGTGACTCGCCCGCTGCCCTGTCTGTGTCTCTGCCCTCTCGCCGCGTGACTGTACCCGATCTGGCATCTGCCATAGTGTAGTAGGAAGGGGCACATTATTATGAATGAGTGGGTGAGCGAGTGAATAAGAAGCTAGCTATCATATAATATTCACCATTACCCTTCTAGCCATGAAATGTTTGATCCAGTATGTCAATTTTCAAATGCGTTCCACCCACCCTGCCCCTCCCGTTGCAATCTTTCGACGCGAATCCTGAGACATATGCTTTTACTCCCATTCCGTATGGAATTCGGAGGGGAAGAGGAAATGGGCCGAAAAACAACGAGTGCTAATTCTTTATTCTTATAGGTTCTTATATAAGTAATTGAGAAGCAGATAGTGAGGCAAGTCAACTTCCTCTCGGCGAGCTGTCTGCCTCACAAATCCTGAAGTTCATGAAAGCCTTTCGTTTTGATCGATCACATTTTGGAATACGCCACGTATTCTACCTCCATTCAAAATCTCAATTAAAGAATGCGTTTCACCTATACAATGGGTTGCGGAGGGTAGCCAGTATGCAAGTCGGTATTTTTGCCCTCCCAGAGAATTCTTGTACCAAACAACCAACCTGAAAGTACGCTAGGCTCGCTTAGGGTTGGCAGCGCACGAGCCAGGATTTGATTCCCGAAGCATGCCTGCGGTAAGGGTGGTGAGGAGGGCCACTTACCAGTACCCCACTTGTGCCCTTTTCCTCAACTAAGCGTGAGAAATGTGATTCCACAGGAAGGAGGATCAGCTGTTTTTCAAACGCTACAGTCCAAAAAACCCTTACTCTCTACGGTCCTGTAATAGACGCGAGCGCGTTTCGCATTTCAAACGAACATTCTTCAAGAAGTATCGGGTTTTTTGAAATTTCTCCTTTTGTCTTTCCTTTTTTTTCAGGTTTTCCTTGACATAAAGCTTAACAACACAGTCTCTACACTATTGTTGTTGGCATCGCTTAGTTTGTTTTCCCATAAATTTCGATTTTTTTTCTGAATGTTTTTAAAACATTAATGCCTTTGAATATGTTTCGTTTCTTTGTTCGAGGTCGTTTCCTATTGACTGTGTTCCGGTGCCCGACCGGATTTTTTTGGGAGCAATTCGGCACACTGTAAGAAGGCCGTAAATAGAACTGGCATCAATCATTCCAACGATGCGTCATATAATAGCTTAAAAAGGAGAACTCTTATGGCCTCGTGGGTCTGGATCCGTCATGTTACATTAGCGCCCACGAAAACCTCAAAGTGAACGACTCGATCACCATCGTAACGCAGAGAATCAACTGCGCACTCGCCTGACAAGGCTGTCGTTTCCTAAGTTCAGCTCTGAATTCGCCTATTTTCTATATCGTTGATACTACCTTGTTATTGTATTTTTTAATTGTATTCCATACCTTTTATGTGAGGTGGAGGTGGTGTAGAGGCTAGTGGCGTCACTTCCCACGAGCACGGTCCGGGGTTACATCTCGGATCAATCTCGCTCAGGCCAATCGAGACTACCATCCCTTCAGGGTGGTTCACTTGGAGCATTTGGAACAGTTGTTTGGTGAGGTAATGGTCTGCTTTCCGTGCAGATGACATACTAAGCCCGTCAGAATGAGATAGAGGTGAAGTGCTTCGCGCATAACTAATCGTCAGGAAGAGTCAACGTCAGAGATTCCTTCCCTCGAGATTCTATCCGGCTCTTTGGAGAGCAAAGAACGTATTAAGGGAAGTTTTAGGGCACTTTCGAAACGATTATTTGGGGTACAGTTACGATGGAGGGCTTCTCGTAACGAACTCTGGACATATTTGAGGAATTCCCAAGGAAAGTGTTAGAATTTTCTGGGATTTTTGAAATTTGTTGTTTTATCGTAGCGCATATGTAGATGCCCCAACTAGTTCCGAGGGCATTTTTGGGTAAGCCTGGCAATAATTTTAGGGTAGGGTTCGATGGAGGGCTGGTAGAAGCAGGGATTCCTACTAGTATTTTGTCTGTTGATAAATACCATAACATGTGGCTCACCCTGCTCAGCCTAATTGTGATAACAAACTTCAACCACCTCTCTGAGTCGCTCAGCATACTCGGAGACCTGGTCGCGGAACGAATAAGAATAACAGAACGACAGTAGTCACCTCTACATAGTCAAGAATATGTCTCGATCAGCGGTTTACGTTGATTGAGCCAAGTTACAATGGTCAAAACAACCCTTAAATCAAAAAACAGAGCAAATAGTGTAGAAGTTCTACTCCATGTGCCTTAACGAATGATGACCGGCTATGAGACAAGAGCATGACTCACACAGAGCCTATAAGAACTATCAGAACATTGAGCTCCAATCCGTTTCGAGAGATATGTTACGATGGATTTTTGCTGCCCAATTTTGCGAACCTCGGTCATTCGTTGAATTTTCCATACGCTCGCGTTCTTCCGAGACTTTCATTCTTCGTATACATTTACCGGAGAGACGACTCCTTTTTACAGTGAAGTTCTTTAGAAATGATCGTGCCTGTGCTTCTCATGCAACTGCTGGTACCACTCGCTAATGCATTCTTTCCGATGGGTGAGTTGTTTCTGTTTCAATAATATTTGGATCCAGAGCACACCCTACCCGAAAAACTGTACAATCGTCCCTTATTCTCATTTTTCTCATTAATCTCCCTCTTCCTCGCCCTACCTCCTCAGTGAGTTGATCCCAGTGGTCCAAGTAACCACCCCTACAGTTTTAGCGCGGAATGGCTTCTGAATAGCATATGGTTTTTCTCATTTTTGCATGTAGACCCCACTCGCCTTTTGCTATCGTTCTTCGAAAAAGTGATATTGAAAAGGTGGCAAAAACCCCCATGGTCTCCCTAGAAAATCAATCTCGGTCACCACTGGAGGATTTCTTTATCATTCTACGTACCTAGAACATAATAGTCTGAACAAAGTATTTATTTGTCGCTATGGTCATCTCAGAACCATCGTGCTCTTCATTTTCAATGAGGTAGGGGAAAGTAAAGTGGAAATGGGTAAGGTGGGGAATAACAAACATAAAGTACACAATTTCTATATAGAATCATCGTTTGATCCACTTTTTCCCAAACAAAAATCCTACTCCCAAAAAAACGGCAGCCTTTGTGTGGCACCTGAGATGAACAAAGGTTCTCAGTGCCCCAACTATGTTTTCAGGATTTCATAAGGAATTTTTCTCGACATTTCTCAGAGCTTTACCACTTGGGGTTGTTCAATTTTTACAACTTCAGCACCTCAATGTGGATGTCCTCCGATGCATCCATCCTGTCCGCCGAATCCATCGTGTCCCGCACGTGATATTCCGCTCCAACAAATGCAACCAATAGCTAATGTTCCGGATGAGCTCGAAATGGTAATTTTTCAATCGTTGTACTGGTAATTTTTCAATCATGTCAGAATTCCATGTCGTAGCTCCGATACGGACTTGATTGATGATTCACTGGAAACACTATGATTTTTGCCAATTGCCGGCCTTGTAACAGCAGTATGTGTGTCGATTTTACGCGCGCGCATATACGTATGATTTATATAAGGAATTTCGAAACACTGGCTTATTGATCAGCAGAATACTCGAAACTCCGATGAATGTCGGGAAATACCCCTCAAAAGCCACTGCAACACTTTCGAAATACAAATATTCCACCCTTTTTGCAGCCATTTTTGAGAATAAAGCGGGGCAAAGCGAAAACGGTACGATGAATAGTAACGGTTGACCTCTTCCCTAATTTATCGGTTAGTTTCTACCTCTTTCGACCAGTATATTTTCCTTTCCTTGTAGAGAGCCGCTGCCTTCGGTATACCAATCGGCCAACGTATGAACGCACCGACAAATTTGGAGCAATTCGAGAAACTTGTCGATCGCCAAGAAGCGATCTTCACTGCCACTTCGCCAACAGTACCATCACCTTTACCATCAGAGCAGGTATTTAAGAGCATTTAATTTTACTTGCGAAGAAGATCCATAGGAAATGATTTCTGTTGCGGAGTAGTAAAGCTTTACCAGTCTCTCAAGACGTCTTTGGGCCTTTGCCCGCCTTTAACGGTTACTGTCTCCTTGACATTCGAACCCTGTCCCTCTCAGAAAAAAGGCATAGCAGGGCATGCACCTCGATGACGTCAGCGTCGATGGTAATCAATGGAGAAAACAAGTGCCTTCAGTTCTAATCCGCTTTCCTTGACTGTTTCTCCACTGCTGCACTTCTCAGCAGTTCTACTTTTAGCTCAGTGAGATACCAAATCATCGCAACATCTGCTTTCAAGTACAGAACCCGAATAACTTGCTTGTCCTGGGACGAGGGGGGGGGCGGGGGCTGGTCCATATGCAAGCCAGCAGCTCAGAAGCTTGATTTCGCCAGGTAGCTTTATACTTGCACCACTACCACTACACTTCTCAGGACGGCTGATACTGACTATCCGTGAAAAAAAAATATGGGCGGTCTTGTTGCCTCACTGCTGAGCATTTTGTGGGCACTTTCCAACCTTGACCGTCGTAGAATTCATTTCGCCCATGATTTTCTATCAATAATTTAAAATTTGAAGTATTTGGAACCAGTTCCTTCTGTCGAAAAAAAACACTATTTAGGAGGAAGAGACCGGTGAAATATCTGCTGGACTGGGCAGTCAGTCCGATGTGCGACGAGCTCCTGCGATCCACTTCAGCAAGCAGGTTAGCAATTTTGTCGTGAGGTTTTCTGGCTCTTTTTCACTTTGTTTGTGTGGTAATGGTCTGCGTAGACAGCCAGAGGAGTGAGTGGTGAAGTCGTAAGGATTTTGCTAGTTTCCTTGGCTGTTGCTACCTTACGGGCTAAAAATATGCAATACATGGATAAGATTTCTTGAAGGCAGTGACCATGATAGCTGGAGGACGGTGTGAGTCTAGTCTCGTCAAGAATGTCATTGGTGGAATGGACTACTAAGCGCGTAGGGGTGTGGTTAGGACCATCTCCCGACGCTCTTCCACCATTCACACGTCTTCAGAACCGCACCGCCCACCAGCCATCGTACACTGCCTTTAAGTGAGATCTCAGTGCCTACAGGAAGCTCCTTAGATGACAGTTACGTGACTTTCACTGTAGTGGTCCGCCTCTTTGTTTGTTTGTGGGTTAATAAGTCTAAGAATCATTCAGGAGGATTCACTCACATCAACCATCGCGGCTGAGGAAATCCTGGATCAACTCCTGCCCACGACACCTATTCCTGCTGCAAGCTCAAAATGCAACAGCCAAGTGCTGCGGAAGATTATGCTCGATGTAAGTTTGCTTAGTTGCACAGTGGAAATTGACCCAAGAAGGGGGGGGAAGAAAGGGCAAACGATGGATTCGTCGATAGTTTTACTCCGGCGCGAAATACGAAGCTGTTTCTGAGAATCTCACAGAAGTGGGACGACACCTTTTCTGGCGTCAACTTCTGAGACTGGTTTCTTAATTCACTTCACATCAATAGTGAGTGTGGTTCTGCACGTGAACTTGATTTAGTGCGTGAATAATCCGAATCCATTTTTCTCTTCTTTTTCATTTTCGCTCATTTTTCTAGAACCTGCGCTAAATGTGGCTTTGGGAATCATACTGTTGCACTTCTTCCAGTCTCTTTGATGTGCGTTACATACCACAGTGATTTATTGAAGAAGCAGATGAGGTGGTGGAGCAGGTTCTCGTAGCCCTCATTAGAACACGCGCGAAAATTCTAAAGAAAGGCTAGGTGTGGTCAACTGGAGCACCTTACTCACTTGCTTACCACCTGCGTGGAAGGTATTAAAAGGGCCATAGTGTATCGTAACTGAAGAATAATGTTGAGCCTCACTATTCGTCTGCAAGCACAATCGTTTGTCATTACTTCGCGACCACGCGCATCTTGTGCTACTTCCTAGGCGGCACTGTTAGGAAATGCGACATTTTTGCCGAAGCTTAACAATCTTCCATAGGTAAAGGCGTGAAGTTCGAAAGTATTCCATGCATTGCCTATTTGAATCATTGCTGGTGGGCGTTCTTAACGCGCGAACACGTTGCAGTTATTGGGTTGTCCAAAAAATCCTGTGACACTTTGAATTGGACAGTCGCTAACTATTCAGGACGAATAGCGCCCAATTTTGATCTACGGTAAGGTATATTATACGCAGTGTGTATTGCGAAATATTATGAGAAGGCTCTCTCCATAACGGAAAAGCAGCTATGAATTTTACAAGTCCTAGCTATTCAAAGACAAATAGCGCCCAATTTTGATCTACGGTAAGGTATATCATACGCACTATGTATTGCGAAATATTATGAGTAGGCTCTCTCCATAACGGAAAAGCAGCTATGAGTTTTATAAGTCCGAGTACTCTTCGACCCATCGTCTATTATGAAGCGTGTTCTGCAAGAAAAACAGCTAATAACATCTGCGCTGTATTCAAGAGAGATGTGGTACAAAATTCCACTGTTAGTCGTTGGTATCACCACTTCGTGTCCGGTAATATTTCTGTCGAAGTTCAGCAGCGTTCTGGGCGCCCATTAACTCTTCAACATGATGATTAACGCAGCGCTTTGATCTCAAAGCAGACAATACCACTCATGAATTGCCAACGGCACTCGGGTGCGGCAAATCGACCATTCGCAATAGTCTTGCCTTTCTTGAATTCCGCACAATTCTTCAGACATGGGTTCCTCACGAACTCCGCGAATCGGACCGATCCTGTCGTGTAAGCATTGCAGTGTCATTGCTCCCTCGTCTGCACTGGAAGGACTTGTTGGACGGGATAGTAACAGGATAGGAAAGCTGAGCCCTGCACGTAAATGATACTCGCAAGAGTGTTGTTGCCAAAGTACGAAATGCTACGGAAGCAGCTGAAACGTGGTTCGCAGGAGAAGGTATCCTATGTTGTGGGCGGAATTGTGATGGGATGATCTTCAATAAATTTATGGAAAGTGGTACTACTGTGACGGCGACGATGTCCTCTAGCCGACCACAGAAGGTGGCCAACGCGATCCTCCATATCCAAAACGACTAGAAATCTGTCTTCTGCATGAAGATGCTCGCCCCACGTGGCAACAATGACACGTCAGAAAATCCACGAGTTCGGTTGTGAAGTACCATCTCATCCACCGTACTCTACCAACCTAGCCCCTTCCGACTACAACTCGCTCCAAGCCTTGAAGAGGCACCACGAGATCAGCAATTTGATAACCATGAGGAACTCAAAACGGAAGTGGGCAATTTCTTCATCATGCACTCCGCGGGTTTCTGGACAATGGGATCTACAAGTGGCCAGTGAAATGGATGAAAACTATTGTTATAATTGATTAATATTATTATTAATTAATTATTTTATAATAATGGCGACTATGTCACTGATTGAAGTTGTCTTTTATGCAATAGAAACGATAACAAATTTGTGTTTTTGTGTCGCAGTATTTTCTGAGCAACCCATTATTTCAAGCGCGCGGCTTTCAGCTGATGGTCTTATGGCCCAGCTCCATTTGGTGCAAACTAACGATCAAGGGGCAAAATTTCACCGGCACACACTATTTAATACTGGATAGGAATGTAGTCAACATGACCGTCTGGATCACCGCGCTGCTGGTCATAGTCGCGACGTTGCAACTGCAACGGATGAGTTTCCGTGTACACCGTTCAAATTTGAATGTTGAAGGGACACCAAGCATGCTCGTCCTTTCGAAAGTCACGTGCGGTCCGTACCCGAAAGTTTCAGTCACCTTGACCCTTCTCTCGCCGCGTTTTTCAATACCACATGGATCGTACACAAACCGTCAAATTCAAAATTCCTCTGCGCTCATCGAAAAATTGCCTCGTCGCGACGCCGCGCATTGGACACACCCCGTTTTGCTCTAGGGGGCGCAAACATGCCACTCAACCGAGTTAGCTACTTTTGGTACATAGCTATTGAACATGAACACGGCCTCTCAGTACTATTCCTCCACCTGCACCTGATTTACCAGCTTGGCTATCACTAATCCCAGCGGTCTCATTACGTTGTGCCTCTAAAACATATGTTTCCAGAACATCACGGCG
>KZ345354.1:9800-22522 GCA_002352805.1 Teladorsagia circumcincta
AGTGGGCGGAAGGAGCAGGGATAGGCGGCGGGAGCGGTAAATACATGTCCTGGGGCCTTATTACGGCTCCGTTCGCGATTCTGAGCATGGCAACGTCTTTGTCGGTGCGTAGCCATGTACAAAAACTACAAAAGGGCTTGATTTGGTCCACTGAGCCTGGCTTGTGGCTTTAATCAAACTGCTCGGTGGATTCTTTCAACAATGTGGATTGTACAACATACCAGTTCTTCCCTGAGGTGCAGAACTCAGTGGGAGTTTAGATCTTGACTCGGTCGCTTTATGACAGGGTTTCTTTCTAGATTTAGGAAGGCGGCCATGGGGGGGGGTAGGCCTGTATTGATGGAAAACCCACATTTTTCGGCTAGGTCGGCTATCGAAGATGAGCACTGTACTCCTGGGACTATCCTTGTATTTAGACCAGCAAACAGTCTGCTCGATATTAGGAAATGGGAATCAGCGAATGTTCCGGCACATCTTCGTCGCCGATACTTCCACTTTTTGTGGCTGTTGGAATGTTATACCTAACATGAGGTTTCCAGCCATTAGATCACTTTATGAGGCTCACAACAACGTTTTCAGGATAGCAGAGATTTAACACGATACTGAGCAGAATTTTTTACTTCTCCATTCGGTTAATGTTGGCCGATATTGTGCGCAAGCCAGTTAGGCCATCTTGCTCTCAAAGCTCAACAACGGTTTTTTGTTCGGGCGCCTTCCGCAACATCTGCCAAATCCCGGCCAATATTGAGCTGTACTTAGATTCAACTAGAAGAAATACCCGAAAAAGTGATTACTTGATTGGAGATGTCGCTGGGACGAGAGATGCCAAACACTCTTCGAAGTCTTTAAGAGGGGCCATTTTTGTAGAGATCGTGAATGACTTTAGTGAAGGGCCGTTATTTTCATGCTTGCTTGACTCCGACAACTTTAGGAACTCTTGATAATATCGCTCCCGTAGAGTTTGAACTGATTGTGAGGAACTTCTGTATTCTGAACTAGAGGGTTCAAACAAACATCTCCGGCGGGAATATGTTTTTTTACATGAATTCAGCACACATCCGACCATCTATCGAAGTAGATGAGTTCTAGGAGGACCGCAGTTCTCGTAGGGAAGGGAACACATGCAGTCTACAACAGAAGCAGTATGGTCGTTTAAGGTTGCCGTGCAGGGGAATCTACAGAGTCCCCACTTCTGGTTTGACCAATACATAGGGGAGGGAGGTAGCGAAAGTCATTTTGGCACACCAAAAACTTTTACTCGCACAAGATACCGCCTTTGACGGATCTTCAATGGAAAAGCACTCCTAAAAAGTCCATCTATAAGAAAGTGCAAGCTCTCATTCACCGCCATCACCGTCTTCAGAACATGACGTCATCTGCCATGGCCATCGAGCTCAAAAAGGCCTACCATCAGCTGTTAAATAATTCTTTGCATAATTCTTCGATCAGACAACTGACGGACTGTTTCTAAAAACAGTAGCTCTGACTGTGCAAGACTCTTCCAATCAGCGTCTCAGATTACGTCGCAACGGTCCACAATATGTCCAGGACTGCCTTGAGCTCAAACCTGGCCTCACTTTTAAAGAACAACACGTCTATCAGATTGTCACATAGTGAAAACCAACATGACTAAATAGACCATACCTTGAGCGACGGGGCATCAAGCAGTGTTCCATCGAAATCGTGACGATGAGTCCTCGTGCGCTTCTGGAATTGATCCACTTACCGCTGTTCAAAAGCTCAAGCCTCAATTTCATTGAAGTTTTAGCACTGCGTGTAGTTTTCTCAAGTGCGTTTGTAGAGCCACAGCTAAGGTTTCTAACCTGCGCGTTCTTCGACCGACATGGGTATAGTTAGTATAGTAGTTAGGTATAGGGTATAGTTGTGCAGAATAAGGCAGCAGGGTCAAGTTGCAAAAGGTTCCATGTTGACGGTAGACCATCCAAAGCCAGAGTAAAACGATTTTTTCCGTATATTGAATTGGTTCCACCGTAATCACGTTTGCGGTGGGGCGCGCAGTGCCACATGAGCCAATTCATCCTACTGACGAATCTTTCTTGTCGAAGCCAGTCACTGTGTTCACTTCTTCGAGATACGCAAGTTATCTCGTGTTCGTGGTCTATATAATACCCTATGTAGATTCATTCAGACTACTAATCACAATGATGGACCATGTTGGAGTTTGGAATAAGGTGCGAGGGTCTAGGAGTGAAGTGTTCGAAGGGAGAGAAGGTATGCGTATAGTGCACTAAACTTGGCTGCTGCGGCTCTACTATTACTACTGTTAACAGTGAACTAACACTGTCTGAAAGTTTACGAAAACTAGTTTCTCTCACAAAATATGTAAGCTGACGCCCTCGTCAGCCACGTCTACACGGTCACTCGTTGGAATCTATAATTTTGGGCAAATGCTAAAATGTCAAACACATCCCTTGATTACACAATTGAGTTCCCACTTCTAGCTAACCTGCGTCACTGTTTGAGATCATGAAACAAAACGAACCAGGGAGCGCAGGGATAAGAGACTCCGGCGACACGTACACGAGGATGAAGACGAAGGAGACGAAGGCAGAGGCGCGGTCGCTAGCGAGAAGAGTCGCCGACCGACGTTTGAGGCCCGATAGCGTAGTTTCTCGACGCCTTCGGATGAAGTGGTGACGCGTGTAGCCTACACTAGCACCGGTAACCCTTTCATTTGCTTGCACATCCTACTAAGCTGATCGCCGAGTGTGCCTTTAACCCTTGCGCACCTCTCTGTACTAGTCACGGATGGAATGCTGACCTATTCGATCAGATGCAGACAGTTCGTTAGAGTTGGACCTTGTTGGACCTTGATTGACAACTTTTCGATCATACCTGTTCAGAATTGGCGACCTCGCGAGGGCCTCTCTCAGATATCGTCCCCTGTGTCTGCTGCACTTGTAATGAAGGATTCTGGAAAGACAACGTTTCATGGAGTGCCAGCACACCTCATTTCATGGCTCTCACGGTGTTACACTCATTTTCGCCCCAACAGTCCTATCGCTGTCAAGCGTTACTTTAAGAAACAAATTTTTATAGCAGCCTCTGGTTTTTTGAATTTGAAGTCATGGCTTTCCCCTGGTACTCACTGCCGCAGTAGAAAAATCGTCGCCCAGCTTTCTAACGCATCGTCATCACCTCAAAAGGGAGGTCGTTCAGGGTTTTTCAAAACCGTTTATTGCGTGGACTACAGTACTGTGTTTCACTTTTGCTGAGCGATTCCCTGAAGGCAAAATGAGTGTCGAATAAAGTTGTTGAGAGTGGCTGGTTTCCAGTCTTGAATTGACGTTTCGGATTTCTTCAGAGGATCTCCTGCATGTTGAAGAGTACTGATGAAATTGGTATTGAAAACAGCGTGGAATTCTTTCGAATTGTAGCACTTTTAGTGGTAGTTTTGAAGAGAGTGTAGAGTTTCCATAAGCGTTGTTGGCACACTGCCGATTGCAGAGAGCTGGTGGTGGAGTGAACAGCGTGGTGGGCTCGGCTGCCTAGGCAGAAGGACTTTGTGGTTCGACTCCCTTCCACGGAAGAATTTTCATTTCAATTATCACCTTCCAAAAGGCGGCAAATTGCTTCAGTGTGAAAACTAACGCAATATCCACGATCGGGACCCTCAGTAGCCACTGCAAAGTGTTTCCCATCAAAACTGGCGGAAAATTCGCAGCGCGGCAGACACCGTGAGTGATGAGGAAACATATGAGAAAACCGGGTAGTGATGCTGATTCACTCACCACAAAAGAAAATGTAGCAATAGGTGCTGTAAAAAGATCTTCTGGCGCCATTTCTTGTAACGCTAAAAATATGTACATCAACATAACACATAATGGTACAAGAAGTCAGTTATGAAATTATATTTGGCAGTAGATCGACATAATGCAAGTAGCTAACATGTGTCTATATAGTGGGAGCAGCATGAGCGAGTGTTTAAAGTATCTTGTCTTTGAAGTAGAAAAAGCAAAACCTTGGGGATTCTACAGTCTGTGACATTGGCTGACTCGACGCGCAGAGCGCGCTCATCCCAAAACACGCGCACACTTTCGCTCGTTTTCGGGAGCCATACAGATGTGCGGACACGGCGATGCGAATTTGAAACTTTGGGACGGGAGTGTTTTCTTTCGTAATCTTGCTACATCCGCAGATACTCCCCAGTCGGACAACGTATCAAAAATAAATTTTCGGGTGGATATAGGAATGGAACAACTAATCTCGACATAACAAAAGACATTCGGTGTTGCCCTTTACAGAATCCGAAGCGGCGATTCCGAGTTCAGTGCGAAGTATGTGGTCGCGGCGGGCTCGCATGTTAGCTGACGGCACCACAGTTACAGTAGCCCGTCGGTTACATACAGATATCAGGTTCTTGTGGGGGCAAGAGGGGGCGTGGGTTATCACGGCGCAAAGCACTCAACGTTTTAGAAGTCAAATCGGCAATCGCTCGATTTCCATGCTCACACAGAATACGAAAATGGTCACTCACCCCAAAACTTCCCCTGTTGCAAGGAATTGGATTACTGTTGCCGATTCTATCTCCAACTTATCAGAAACCTGGTTTTGGTCATCAAGTCATGTTTGAACTACTGCGCTGCTATGCCCATACCTGAGCTACAATTACATCCAGAATTTTCCGCAGCTCATACCTTTTTCCTCTTCTTTTCGTTTGAGTTTGTGTTGAACGCTGTCTACGCTAGATGACATGGAAACCTTTGAACCACTTGAAAGCATGCGAGCAGTACTGGTTGATGGTCGACGCCTCCGTTGATAAGTTTCTTTCTTTGATTTGCTCAACGTTGATTCTTTCGATGTGCGTAACACCTAGAAGAAGTTGAGCATAATTGATCATTTTAGTAGGTAGGTAGAGCAATGTTTAAAGTTCAAGATTGCACATGCGAGCAAGATTGCAATATGTGTCGATTTGATTCGTTGGAACAGTGAGCGATCGCTTAATGGCCCAATCGACCGTTTGTCAAATCGCACCTTCTTCGCTCAATCGCTTATTTGCTGCATTCAAGTCTGATCAATACCAAATAAAAGAATTGCTGTGCAGTAACCAGAGTTGATCTCTAATTCATTGTAAACATAGTGCTGATTATTGGAGTTTTTTGTGAGGACTATCAGTACACCTTCCCTTTTTCTGTGTGAATAGAGTTCCGTGTTCAATAGAGTATTGTTCGGCAATATGCGAAAAGTACTTGCCCTCACCTGCCGCATCTGCTGTAGCAGAGACTTTTGGTGCGTCTTCCTCCTCTTCTTGAAGCGTTCATGAGACATTTGCATTTGTTAGGCATTATTCAAAGTTCACGACACAGGTGATCAGGTGAGTACACAAGTCGACATTTGGGCTACTAAAGCAACACCCCAGGAAGTCAACTCGAGGAATCGTTCATTGGGTGGGATAGAGTAGCTCAAGTGTAGCACAGACGTGCCGGCTAAAACGTGCGCGACAACGGCGTTAGGGTCAATGCTGGCTTTTGGCCACAAATCTTGGCCTTGAACTAACGACGTTGGCTGCTTTTCCTTGGACGGCTGCGTGATCCTTGCGCGTTTGCCTGTGGACTGCGCCACATTCGAAGGAATGCTGCCTGTGTTTTGATTGCTTTTACTTGCCTAAGCCGCTTAATTATCACATCTCTTTGTTTAGACTGGTGAATATGTCTTTGCTTGTACATATTAGCGAGTGGCGTCGCGGCACGGGAGCGACGGAAGCCGTTCACAATATCAACAGCGCGTTTGGAGAGGACAACACTTCCATCAGCAGTGCTAAGCGCTGGTTCGCTCGCATCAAAGGAGGAGCTATGGCTTTTGAGAACAAGCTAAGGTTAGGACACCCTCAAGCAGTGGAAGACACCACCATTCTGAAAGCAGTCAAAAAGGATCCGGAAGTTAGCATCCGCAGCCTTGCGGCAAGGCACGGGTGTACCCATCCAATAGTCCTCGGTCGCCTACACGCTCTCGGCTGCAGAAGGTGCTCACTCGATGGTTCCCTCATGTCTTGACGGATAGCACGCGGTTCACTCGATTATCCATCTGTCAGTCTCTCCTTCTTCGCCCGCATGAAAGAGTTTCTGGAAGAGTTGATCACGGATGATGAGAGCAGGGTCCTATAAGGTTTATAAGCACCGTGCCGTGTGGGTCCTTCGAGAAGAAGACCCACCGACGCAAGCGAAATCAGACCTTCACTCCAAGAAGTGTCTTCTTTGCTGCTTCTGCGATTCGCGAGAAATGTTGTATTTTGGGCTGCTTCCGCAGGGACACACTGGCACCGGCAGCATTTACGCCAGTCAGCTCCAGAAACGTGCGAACGCTGTTTGGGAAAAACGACCGAGACGAGCTTCGGTCCACCTACTCCACGATAACGCCAGGTCTCATAGCTAAAGAAGCCCGTGCAAAATTGGAAGAGCTGGAATTGGACACGGTTCCCCACCCACCATATTCTCCTGACATTGCCCTCTCTGACTATCACTTATTTCCCCCTGCAAAGGCATTCCTGGCGAAGAAAAGACTTGTCAAAGTTGAAGACATTTGAACAGCGGTCAGTGATTTCCTTGACTCTCAGTCTCCTCATTTCTGGGAGAAGGGGATCGCTGACCTGCCTAATAGGTGGGACTCGGTAGTGAATGACAATGGTGAATATATTATTGAGTAAATTCCACTGTATGCAGAATAAAAAAGTAAAGCAAAAAAAAGATGTCAAACGGCTTAGGACTTTCTTAGCACAGTAGCATAATCCTACTACCATAATCTTCTTGTCAATACGTATCTTTTTCGTTGTCACATGCTATCCTGGTCTTCGGAATCGCGAGCTATGAAGCCTAAGGTTTATAATTTAACAGTTGACAGTTTAGTTGCGCACGCATTCGCGTGCCTTACACGGGACTGCTACGGTATAAACAGAACCATCTCACTGTGCTTAATGGCAAACACCGCCCATCTCGGTGGCATCCACCAACAGCGTTTGACCCCCTCCCTTCACCAACCTCATTCCACTTTTTCCCGGCTTCTGGGCCCTCTTTAACCCATTCGCGACAATATCACCCACCGGAGGCTGACGCGAAGATGTCCGCTTCGGACCATGTCAGCCACCGGTGGCTTGAGATGGAATTTTTGAAAAAAGGAGGTCTTCGGGAGATTTTCTTTGCTGTGAAGAATCTTCATGCTCTCATCTAACTACGCCACCCCTGGGCAGGGAAAATCTCCATCCACTAGAATTTTATTGAAGAAAAGATATCATATCATGAGTTCAAAATTTTTTTCGCTCAAACTTCTCCCATGAGGGTTTTCGAGAGTTCCGATCTCAAATATGAAATTTGTTTTCAGCGCTGGTGTCAAATTGGCGCAATTTTGCGCCGGTTGGCGTCAAGGGTGTCATCACCAAATCGTTGTAAACTTGCGTATGGGGGTAATTTGAGGCCCTGATCACGAATATCACATTTGTTTTTGGCGCTGGCTCCAAATTGGCGTCTTTTGGCGCCAGATGGCGCCTTGAACGAATATCATCGAATTCTCTGTAAACTTGCATATAGGGATTATTTGAGGCCCTGATCACGAATATGACATTCGTTTAAGTCTTTGACGCTATTTGGCGCCTATTTCCTGACCGCCTGCTCCCTATCACTAATTAGATGGCCATCAGGACTATCCAGGATAGGTAATTTGGTATCCCCGCCAACTGAAGTGATATGTATATCTCTATGTGCACCTTGAACCGCTGAACTCGACTCTGCTTTCAATATCTGCCGAATCCTTCTCTGAAAAGTACTATGAAGTAAAGGCGCAGCGGCAGTGGTCTGGACGCACAGACAAGAGGTCCTGAGATCAACTCCTTGGCGGGCTTACTCTTTGGCTATTTGCAGTAACAAAGCTAGGAATGGCACCGAAATCTGCGAGTGACGAGTCTGCATACAGTTACCTGCACAAAGAATTTAAGGGTAGTCAATGATGAATTTGGGCGGTATGTGCTCCTGACTACTCTGAGCCCTGTGGGCGCCATGCACTTCCTCTTGGAGCGAGGGTGATATTCGTAAACAGGATCATCGATAACCCCTATATACAAGTTTACACAAAATTTGATGAGATTCAGTTGCGGCGCCATTTGGCCCCAAGCGGCGCCAATTTGGCGCCAGCACCAGAAGCGGATCTCATATTCGTGATCAGGGCCCTCGATAACCCCTATATACAAGCTTACACAGAATTTGATGAGATTCAGTCAGGGCGCCAGCGCCAAAAGTGGATCTCATATTCGTGATCAGGACCCTCGATAACCCCTATATACAAGCTTACACAGAATTTGATGAGATTCAGTCAGGGCGCCAGTGCCAAAAGTGGATCTCACAGTCGTGATCAGGACCCTCGATAACTCCCAGGTGATAGCATTGAAGAGGGAAAGCAGAACATGTATAGAAAGAATCGAAAAAGGAAGAGATGGTTTTTCCCTGGCACAATGTCAGCCACCGGTGGCTGACATTGCGCCATCGCCTTTGCCGGCGCTAGTCCGAACGGGCAGTCTTCAAAAAACCCGCTCGGTCGCGAGTGGGTTAAACCTACCTGTAATATTACATTCCGTCCGCCTACTTCAGCGCACACCCCTCTTACTAAAAACTGCTGTCTTCTCTCCGGTTGTCGGACTCTATCCACTTTCTCCCGGTGTGCAGGTCTTCTAGGAACAAGTGTAGGTTGGGTGACAAAGTCCGTCCACATTCGCGCATGACACGCCTGCCTTCTATATTTAAGCCTATCTCCTTCTCTAACCTCCACTCACTTCATTTCCGGCGGTTTCTAAGATTTCTCCGACCAGGATTATGAGGACTTGCAGCAAAGGCACGCTCTGCCTTTTGTAGGCGGTCTTCCGGCCAATTCGGGCATGCAAGGGACACCTTAGATATTGCTTTCTTATACCGTTTTTTTCTGCTCTAGAAGCGTTCTCTCATCGAAGTTATGAGCTTTTTTAATGAGCACCGCCCGTTCGGAGAACGCTCAGCGCACTGTTAGTACACTTCGTAATGGTGGTTGAAGGAAGTTTTATAAAGACGATGAACGCCTTGCAATGTAACACAATTAAACAGCTCTGCGGAGCAAGTAGTGGTTGTTATTCGTGGAGGAGGAAAGAATCGTCACTTCCGGCATTGATATACAAATTTCACATTCGACGAAATCAAGAATGGGACACGAATTATCAAATTAAATATGTAGAATACACATCAAAGACTCATTGTGCTGAAAACAAAAAACTGATAGCGGCAACCTCGTGTTACCGTAACTGTGTGTTGGTGGTTAGTGACAGGAAGTAGTAATACGCAAAAGCTGCACCAACAAAAGTAGTGTGTGCTCACCAGGAAGGTTTTACAGGGCGTGCCGAGCTTCAAAACGGTTTTTTCATGGCATAGTGGCAGATGCAGGATCCACAAAACCATGGTTCGTTTTTCCTAAACGGCCCCTGGATACCAAAACGTGGGGGGGGGGTGAGAAAAATTACCTTGGAACTTTCGTTTTTACTGCTTCATTGTGGCATGTATCGTATGCACACAACGTTGATACTGTCATATCTAATGGTTTCCCCTATCCGTACATTGAGAAAGCTTCGGGCAAAATAATACGTTTGGCCGAGCATGCGCGAAGAGTGCCACAGCTCATGAGGGGTTCCGGTGGCTCAGTTGTACCTGGAACCGTTGGTATAGCGGATAGCGCGACGAACTCTCGTTGGCACGGCCGCGTCGTTGGTCCGACTCCTCGCGGTCGCCAGTTTGCACTTTTGGCTGGCCCTTCAGCATGCAAGTCCAAGTGGTGCTGTCTCTATATATATTAGACTCCATATTCATGATAAGGGGTATAACTACCTCCATTAGGGTGAGTTTTTCCGACAACTGGAAAAAACAAGTAACGGCCCCAAAATGACGCCAAATCACATTGGTGTCTGAAAAGAATGCCATCTTCATGATCAGGGCATTGATCGAACCCCAACATCGGAGTTTTGGAAAAAATCGAGGTTTTGGCTCGACTTCAAAAAATTCGATCGGTGTAGGCTAAACCCGAAATATGTGAAACGACGGCTTGGAGGCGAGCTCGGAGCGGCAAGTTGTAGACACAAGTGCTTAACACGGAAGATTCTCACTATAGGGCAAGTTTCACACTTTGTTCACTTATTTGAAGCGAGAGTCTAGTTACCTAACAGGCCTAGCCCCTGGCAGAGCCAAAAATTCGACCTGCTGCTATTTGACGGGATCAGAACCTAACGACCTAGTCATCGTGCGTGGTCCCTCGGTCATTACCGGCTTAGCTGCCTGTCACTGCTCATTATAGGAAGAGGACGATGACGAATAGATCGCCTCCAAGTCACCGTCAAGCCCGTGACACGATATTGGCTTACCCATGGGCCAACTGTTAGACATTCAGTTAAGATTTTATTTTCTCTGAAACTCTTGTTGTAAGGAGAACTCAAAGCCCTGATCACGGATATGGCATTTGTTTTTGGCGAAGACGGCATCTGGTGACACTATGACGATATTTGGCGCGAAACTGGTGCCGCTTCGGTGTCACAATTTCTATCACCAGTTTTTTGGGTAAAAGCTGCTTCATCCATTTCTCGCGCTTATGTCATTCTGCGCGAATTCTGAAACACCAACTTAGAATGCAAAAATTTGTCACCGTAAGAGATCGAACCATGAACCACTTCATAATTTCTTGGTATTCAGATAGCCGTTTAGGACAAATGAACCATGGTTCTGGGGTTCCCGCGTAGGACCGTATGTCATGCACGAAACCATTTTGAAAACGTTTGGCACGCACTGAAAGACCTTACCAGGGAAGGCATTGAACTTCCCATGGAACTTCGAATAGAGACCTAGGTGTGTCGATAGAGCATTGAAGGGTGATTACAAATATGTAAGTTAAAACTGCAAAATGAATCTGCCAAGCAAGTTCTGACCTGTCAAATTTGGCTGCATATGAGTACGTATGGATAAAGATATCTAGCAAGCCGCGTTGCCGTGCTGCAGTAGTGTAGTGGTAAGGGTCTCGCTTATTATGTGCCTGGTCATGGGTTCGATTCCCGTCGAAGGCGGTACTTTTGCAAATCATGCTGCGTTCGGTTTTGACATATACTCGAATGAGGGCCTTGTCAGATCGTGGAGATCGAGTGTTTGACACGGCAGATAGAATTGTCGCCATGTCGCTGATGCACATCTTCGTTGATCATGCCGTTTTCTCCTGCGAAGGTAGTCTCAATACCTTTCGCTGAATTCGGAGCACCGCAAGACAGCAGTCCAGCAACTCGCGAAGAGAGGAAGATCGCAGCTAGGAATGCTGCTATTCTTCGTGATGGAATAGCCGCTGGAGTAGAGCTTGAAACAGATGAAAGCTTGGAGTCCGACGTTTCTAACGAGTCAGACTGGGACTGTTGTGATGAGGATGAACGCAGCTCGAGCAGGATTGGGAATGGCAACGCAGTCTTCTCCGGCGATTCAGCACTGCCTGGCGAACAAGATGTGTCTGTTTCATCTTTTGTTCATTGTGAGTATAGCAATTATTACTACTTTCAACTAGGTAACGAAGGCGAATAAATGTCAAAAGGCGGAACGGAAACTGTGACTGGGTAACAAACATGATTTGCAAAAACCTTGCCGTTGACGGGACTCGAACCCATGACCAGGCGCACAATAAGCGAGAGCCTTACCACTAGACTACGGCAGCACGGCGATGCCAGCTGCTAGATATCTTTATCCATACATACTCATATGCAGCCAAATTTGACAGGTCAGAACTTGCTTGGCAGGTTCATTTTGCAGTTTTAACTTCCATATTTGTAATCACCCTTCAGTGCTCTATCGATGCACCTAGGTCTCGATTCGAACTTCCATGGGAAGTTCAATGCCTTCCCTCGTTAGTGGCAAGTTTTACCAATCAGGTTCTTAGCAATTGAACATGTCATGGGAAGAGGGGAAAAATGCGGGATAGTACGTTGTTCGTGAGAGGGCGCAAACACCACGTTTGCCGCGACTGATAAGGACGGCAGCACGGAAGCACACAAGGCAAGGCTTTATCACCGTTGCCCTGCACTTTTGAGTTGCGACTGTTACGCTCGAGGACCCCTCTCAATCGTTTTAAAAGCGAATGGCTTTTGGGATTGAACCCCGACATGTGGCTTTAATTACACCAGATTGCTCCCCCGGCTACTGCCGGATCTCTTTCCTGTGTAGGCATGAGCTTTCCGCTGTGCCCTCCTCCACCTTGACGCCCAATCCTCGTGGAGGCGCAGCAGGTGGAATAGGGCACAGCGGAAGGCTATGCACAAAAGGTGTTCCATGTAATAGAGGCACCATCACATGACGGTAAAACAGCATCGCGACACTTGAGCACATTAGCTCTATCAAGGACTGTTTTCCTCCCCTCTTCCCCCTCCCCCTTCCTTAACCCTTCTTCCTCCACTACCCTCTAGCTGCTACCGCAGCCTCATAAGGGATGAATGAGAGTGTCCTCATTTAGGTGTTAATAGTATAACTGTGGCGGAGTTATCACAATATTGCCATTGCAAAACATTCATAGCCGAAGTATTGCGAGCTATCCGATTTTGTTAGCGGTTTGTTTATTCCAATGAGTTCCTTATCACTCACTGCGGACGGACAGACGCATATACATACATCCTTCTATTTTATAAACCGCTAACTTGGTGTGTCGGTTTGTATGTATGTGTGTCTGTATTCATGTATGTA
>KZ345354.1:30350-42186 GCA_002352805.1 Teladorsagia circumcincta
CGCCGCGCCGCCGCGCCGCCGCGTGGTCCCCCCCCCCAACTAAGTTAGTACCATTCGCGGTATAGGTTTTGCCGCAGTCGTCGGAAAGACCCGTGTATGTTTGTCGTGAAACATGCTGCAATGTCTGTACACCGTTTATTTTACGCCAAGTTCCCAGGCACAAGAGAAATTACAGGTGAGACCGTTCACGTTCCTTAACCTATCTAGCCGTCTTTTAAGGATGATGTCACAAAAAAAGCGTCCGTTGCTGTCGAAACCCAAAGCGCCAACTCTTGAAAGTGATTCTGAAGGAGAAAACGATGCCTCGAAAAAGTCGCCATTGCCAGTAGTCGATAGCAATTTCAAGATCCCATGGCGGAAGGAGAAAGTAGGTTTGTTACAGGATTCTTTTTCTTCTACGTTATAATTCACTTTAGTTCTCTGTTCTGTTCAGTACCATTTGTCCACGTTCATACGTGTTGCGGGTGTGCAGTTTTCAATTCAGCTGGAGGGGCGTCTGGACCGAGGAAAGCAAACCAGCCCGTTTGGCGTTCCCGCTGGGGCCGTATGCTGGATGTTGGGAGGGGATGGGGCCCCTGACGGTCGACGAACTACTTCAACTCGGTCTTTTAAACCACCTAAATTCGATGCTTTCCTCAGGACTGAGCTTTGGAGAGAGAACGGACTTACGAGATCCGCCCTCTCTCTAGGCTTAGTATCGGTCTAAAATACGGAATGGTCTGGAAATCCGGCGATTATCCGACTTGGCGGTTTGATGACTAACTTCAAAGGAATTGGTTCACTCTGGCTGATGCGTGTGAATGCGTATACATTCCTTTCAGCATAATCACTAGATCCCCAAATCGCTCAAATCTTTAGCTATAATCTGGGCTTATGCAACGTTTCTTGGGGCCTTCGTATTCACTTTTTACATGTCATTTTGCTCAGTTTTCCTGTTACATTTGATCCAAGGCGTTTTATCAGTTTCCTTATGAGCCGAGTGTTATTCCCTAACAAGGGTGTTTTTCAGGGCGACTGACATTTTTCAAGCCGGTTTCTTGCATTTGTAGGAGGTCGGGAAACAAAACCATGTTTCGTTTTCGCTGATCAGTTTTTGCAGTACCAAAAAGGAGTGCTGTTGATAGTTTGATTCACGTGGGGGACCGAATTTCGCATTCGAGTTGGCGTCTACTAGTTCGCTTCAATATGGCCCTGATCATTAACGTGACATCTGATTTTGACATTTAGCTCCGTTTGACATCAGCCTGTAGGCGCCAACCTAAATGCAAAATTTGGTCCCCAACAGGCATCGAGCCGCCAACAGTACTTACATTTCTTTTCTGGTACTACCCAAACCGTTAAGCAAAAACGAAACATGGTTCTGTGTTCCAACATGCGGCCCTACTATTTGCATGAAACCGTTTTGAAACGCGCAGATCTCCCTGGAAGACTCTTTTAGGGGATAAAAGATTTCATTAGAAAAGGCTTCATCTGTAGAAAAAGGGATTGCTGTGGCAAAGGTGAGTTCTTGCTCATAGGGCGCTCCTATGAAGCAGGTATCATCTCCATAGGTAGTATATATGGGGGCGGGTAATGGTACATGCTTCAAAGAGCCTCTTTTAGAACGACCATCCATCTCTGAAGCAGGAACGCGCGGCCCTGTTGGCTTTTGTCGCTGCTCTCTTTATTTTTGCGGAGTGGGATCTCGTTTACTGAAGTTTCTTTTATCTCATTTGATCACTTTGATTCGGATATGAGCATTGCATCAGGATTTCACATCTTCTGTTCTTTTCGAAAGTTCGGTGTGTCATTAATAAACGCCGAATCAATTCATGGTCTGCACATTTTCAAGTGGATTCAATTGTAGACGGAATTTTTCTTGCAAATGAATCCGCAAGTGTAATTTGAGGGGTGAGGTGAAAACTGTTAACGGGAATTAATACTCTTTAAAAGGCTTGAACTCTTCATCTTCAGCGCTCATGTTCTTACTTACAAAATTCACTTCTCTTGCCATAAGGATTGGTCAAATACTGTAAAGGTATGGCCAAAAAAAGAGACACTCGACCTCTCGCTCGGTACAGAACTAATGGAACTTTGGTAAATTTCAACCGAATGCTCCCAAATGAAGATTGAAGAGCATATTCCGAACTATCAGCAACCGTCTGGATAGCCTGGTATCATCAGCTGACTGAATGAAGTAATTTATCCCTGCTTCGAGATGGAGCAATTACGGAATACCTCCTCAAGCTTGACGGCGACTACAAATGACGTCATTCATATTCCGAAGACGGTGAGGGCAGTGGAGGAGGACTCGCTTCTGCTTATGGAGGGACATCTAAAGAATACTATGTTGTAAAACAATCATCAACAGCGGCATCCTGTGAGACGAAAAGTTTGGTGATGTGTGCCATGAGCACAGCGTCTCTTTCTGGGCCACCCCTCTATTTTAATCGTTTCGCATTTGCTTAATTCCATGTGGTTTTTCGGATTTCCTTTCCGCTTCCACCGCAACAGGAGATTTTGCGTCGTTATCTATCCTCTGTAACCATGAGAGAACTGCGGGAAACTCCCCACCCAGGAAAGGTGATACCACTGTGGTTATTCCATGATTCGAGGGCCCTTTTCTCTACTTATTTCCTTACCTAATGCACACTCGTTTCAGTCGAAGGGAGACACAGATGGATTCTTTGTCTTGGACACGGGAAACGCAGATGAGGCGCCACCTGCGCCTTCGACAAACGGAAAAGGCATAGCAGAGAAGTCGAACAGTTCTACTCACGGTGGAACCTCTGACACTAACTTGGTAGATGAGGGACTACAAAAGGTTGAGTTTTCTTTTATGGAGATCTATTTAAAAATACCTTCATTTAGAGTTGCAACATATATGGGAGAACACTTATTGTCTTATTCCACGCTTTTGAAAATTTCAGTTACTCGATAAAGCAGTATGTGGTCCATCATTCGAAAAAAACTATGGTGAAACCGCGAAACTCATGGGAAGGAGAGCTATGAAGAGACTAAGAAAGGTAAGCCTATATGCTAGAATACGAGCTGTTTAAAAGTGTGATATTTTTTCAACTCCATAAGTTTCTACATGGGCAAATTATTCTTAATCTATTTTTCGAAGTGACTACTGGTCCTACCATTGCGGCGCTAAACTCTTTCAGGTTTGTGGTTTGACACGACAGAACCCGACTTCACCGTCTGGTGCGTGAAACTTCTTTCGGTGCGGGATCCTCAGGTCCACCAGTGCAGAGAGTGAGTGGACCCGGAGTCCCCGCAGTGAAAAGAGTTCCGCGCGAGAAAAGTGGAAAAGTCGCCTTTTGTCCTAGCGTACCACACCCTGTTTCAGAACATCAGTGCATTGTGCATGTCTATTGCTTTGTTTTTGTTCTTCTGCCCCGAGATTTTTAGGTGGAAGCCGTCCCGCGATTATCAAACGCTCAATTTCCACCGCAACTTGTAGTTGAGCGCTACTGACGCTAAATGTGTGTAGCGCTCCGCTGCGTCCTGCTGTGGGAATTGCGGATAGCGATGGGGCGGTCGAAACACTGGCCATAATCAATTCTTTCAACCAGCATCCTCGTGGTAAAGGTATCAAAAGAGAAAAAGTACTTTTTGGTTATTTGAACTGTTGACCGCAGTTTTTTGGTCGCAGTTGGGCACGTGAAAAATATCACAAAAATGCTGTTATGTGTAAACTTTTCGCGGCAAGCAGGGTTCGATTCGCATCTCCCGCTCACCGGGCAAGTGTGCTACAGTGACTAACCAGTAACTTGAATCGCATATGCCCGGTGTACGGGAGATGCGGTTCGAATCTCGTCTGGGGTCAAAAATTTTGCCTATGGCATAGATTCAAGATGAGAGAATTTGGAAGATCTTTGCTTACCAGGGGAGGTCATCAGGCCGGTCTGGCCTTTAGTAATGAGCTCTATACCGTTGCACGTGCCTCGAAACGCTGGGCTCAGAACTATCTTCTCCATCTGCCAAATGATTTTTTGAATGGAGCTATAAAGCACGTTCAAAAACACAACTCCGTTCAAAGAACCGTTCAGCAGATAGTGAAGACAGTGTTGAGCTTAGCGTCTCGGCGTGAGTGCAGCGGTGTACACCTCACTGCTAATGGCCAGACCGACCTGATGACCTTCCTTGGTTAGCAAAGGAATGAATGGTGAATACATTGCCGTCACATCAGCGACCGACAGCGGATGCCTGCAGCAAAAGTTCGGATAGTTAATAGTTCATTGCGGTGCGACGTCGTGAGTAATACCTCACTAGACTTCAAGGCTGAGTAGCACTGGATGGTTCATTTACAGTTGAACTACGTACCCAATTTTTTGTAGCATATAAAAATGGCAATTGTTGTGCTAGTACTGCAAGCTTTTTGTCTTCTAATCTAGTTTGATAATTTGTTAGTTCCAGTTTGTTTAGTTTGATAATTCCAGATGGAGCGTGAAAAGACAAAGGGTCGTGACTGGTTCGATCTTCCTGCTAGTGAACTTACTGAAGAAGCAAAGGCTGACTTGGAATTGCTTCAAATGCGGTCAGCTATTGATCCGCTCGCATTTTATCGACGAAACGATCGCAAAGTTTTGCCTAAGTATTTCCAGGTGAGTAGCGAGCGTGCTTGTCGCTTACATTTATTATTGTAATACTCTCTTTTTTTCATCTTTCACTCTCACAGAGGCTCACCCACTACTGTATTTTGTACATAGTTTTGAGTATCTTAGCTTTTGTAGATGTGAGAATCTCTTTTTTTTTGTCCATATTAGGAGCGTAGATACAAGTACAGCGCAAAAATACGTCCTACAACACTTCCACTAACGCTCTTATCCCTCTTCATCCTTCTTGCTCTTTTTTCTTTTTCTTCTTTATCCTCCTTTTTCGAAGCTATGTGATTTTTTCACATATTTAGGTTGGTCGTGTTGTTGATGCTCCGGAAGACTTTTATAGCAGTCGTATGCCTAAAAAGGATAGAAAGCGTACGATGTTGGATGAATTGCTTAATGACCAGCGGCTCACGCAACAGAAACGAGAAAAGTAAGCCTTCAATGATTTTCATGTTGCTTTTCCTGTTTTCATGCATGCACCCATGCCGACATTCAGTTGCTGTTGTTTTTTGATTTGTTTTTGCTGTGAACTCAGTTGCTATTGGGAAACGACGTAGCATCGAGTTGAAACATACCCCTTATAGGATATAATTAATTCTGTCCCGTGTGAAGCACCCGTTTTTGTTTGAAACCCCTGCCCCATTGAGTTTCTAGAATCCTCAGTCGAGTAACAGTGACCCTTCTTTAGGGTTGTTTGGAGCGGCAATAACTGAAAGAGCTAGAGCTACAGTTGAGCTTTCATGGAGGTTCAGCTCTTGGGCGTAGTTTTATGCGAGCCTATCCGTCAACTAGTGGTCATCGAATTGAAACGAGCCGGTCTCGAATGCTCTTGTTTGTTGCTTTTCTGCGCTTCACCTTTATATGTGAATTTAATCCGAAAAAATACGATGGAAAGTGTCCAAACAGGTAACGTTTGAGATAGTTTTAGGTAGACATTTCCCAGTACTCACTACTTGAAAGTACTCACCGAGTTCGTGTTGAGTCATGCTTCTACAATTCGTCGTCTTACTACTTTCTTGCAGCAATGTGATAGTAAACCGTGCCTGAAATTTATACCATATTTGAGTAGGACCAAAGCAGAACTATGTAGAACTTTTTCATCTGATACGATAAATCCGATTTTTTAGGTACAATGCTATACAGGAGCGCGAAAAACGAAAAAGGCGTGGCGCTTTCCAGCATTCTGGTCCCCGACGGAGTAGAAAAGAAAAGACTACTGGTAGAAAAAGAAAAGAGTAATAATGATTTTTACAAGGTGAATTATTATAGTTGTTGCATCTCATCCAGTTTTTGTTATTTTTGAATGGTTATTATCGTTGATTGTTGCCAAATGAATCTTTCATAAATGCGAAAATATTTCGTTTGCCTTATCTTCCACTTACAAATGAATGGTGCTTGAGTTGGATCTGAAGAATTTCATTGTCGTTTTTGCAGAAGGGAGTCTATTGATGTGACGGCTACACAACAGTGTCTCAAAAACCATCCTTGTGAATGATTCATCATCCGAGGTACTTGACACCAAGCTCATATGGAAGGCAGAAATCTGGGGCCGGGTGCAGCAAGCCCCAACGAGGGGATGGGACCCCAAAACTGTATTTCTGGAATCTGCCCCTATTCTTGATCACGAGAGTTGCGTCATCGACCAGAGTGAGACGCAGAGTTTTAGGAACCCATCCCCTTGTTGGGGTTTCCTGCACCTGGCCCCTAATGGCTCAGCTGTGAGATTGTGCCGATTTTGCAAATCTCAAAGCGACTCATTCGTCTGTCATGAAGCGATTGGGGCATAGGCCACGATGTACGATGGCGATACATGCATCAGCCAAGCAGAGCTTCGCCGACGGCCGGGCACGTGCCAAAATAGGAGGTGCCGAGAGCGAAATTCTCTAATCTCATTCCAGAATAGCCAAGAGAGGGAAAATGGGTGAAGTGTAGGCCGTGTTGTCAAGTCGCAACGGGCCCACAACGGTGGGCGGAGTGCTTTCTGTACCGCTTAGTGAAGAAATCGTAGCACAGTTCGAAAAGTCTTCAAGAAGCAGGAAACGGTATAAAATAGCAATATATAAGGTGTACAAAGCTCGAGTAAAGCAAAGCTCCGCCTACCACGGTTGGAGCGTGTACTCAAGTAGGCAGGGTTTTCTAATATCTTCTGGTCCAACTTTGAAAAAAAATCATGGTTTCTTAAAAAGCGGATAGAGGATGGCGGAGGAGGGAGGTACAGGGCTGAGTGGCAGGGCGGGCACTGAAATTGGTGGGTCGCAAAACTCACAATTCGTTCTAGAGACGCCCGTTGATCGAGGAAATAGAGGCCAGGGACTGGCGGAGCATGGTAGGATAAGCGGCAGTGGTGGATGGAGCATGCATCGAAGAGGGCGTACTTGCCACGATACCCACAATCCGCTTCCGAGACAGCCAGGAGACCAAGAAATGGACCGGTACCGGCGGAGGCTGGAGGTACAAGGGTGATAGTGGGCGGGGGTGCCCCACAAGCTTGCGAGCGTACCCGAGAGTGCCCACAGATGGAGAAGGCGAGTAAAGGTTGGCGAGGGCGCACGCTTAAAAAAAGTTGTCGAAGCGCGAGCGAGAATCAGAATGAAGAAGTTTGGTTGGCTGTGTTAATGACGCACGCACCATTCTGTGGAGCACGCAAGTCACATAATTTTTTTAAATTTACGCCACATAGCACGCGTGCGGTCTGGCAGTCAAGGGTGGGGGTCATCATGAAAGCATAGCCCATTAAAGTCAAGAGAAAGGTGTGGCCAGTAGTGAGATGAAGAAGAAGAGACCATGAGAAACGGTCTGTAACCGGAGAAATGAGACCCCCTATTTTCCGTTGGTTTGCGCGTTAGGCTACTCTCATTGGTGCTGCCCTCTTCAACGCTAACGCTCTCTCTCTGCGAAACGGCTAGAGTTAGTCGGCGGGAGGGTGGGCGTGCCGCTTCTCGAGTGGCACTGTTATGGCTCTGTTAGGCTGCTGAAGGCACCCCATAGCTGCAAAATCCGCATTGTCCCGTACATTTAAAGATATCGTTAGGCTCTTGACTAGGACCCCCTCTTTCGATCTCCGACTATATCGTGGGATCCTCCTTCAATTCTCCATGTATTTAGAACGGTAGATTCTAGCTCGTCGGTCGTCCTTTCTTTTCTCACTATGTAGTCCAGTTTTCAGTTGGTTTCAGTTTCATCACCTATTCGGCCTTCATAGAAGACAATGTCAAAACTGCGCTGATTAGATTAGACCGGGCTACCGAAGTAATCGAATCAGAATGGCCGCCACGGCGATCACACGGCACACCTTGGAAAAACCCCTCTCAATTACATCGCTTTTTTGGGTAGTGCCTGCCGACCATTGTCAGCTCGTTATATTCCAAGGTGCTTTTGTTCTCGCTTTTCGACATCCGATTTATCTCCTATAGCTAATCGAGCTGAGGTGGCATCGGTCTGATTCATAATGCAAATTATGTCAATTATTGCTTGCTAATACTAACCCTAGAGGAACACGTTCCTGGATGGGATTGCACCTTTTGAGAATAGTTCCATAAAACGGATCAATAAAAATATCAAACAGGCGGGGTAAATCCAACATTGATCTACAGTGTTTTGACAGTGCTGGTTTAAGGACAAATATTGTGGAGCGAGAGGAAATCTGTCTCGCCTTTCTAGAGTCCATCAGCTGTCCAACAAAGCAGCAGGGCTTTGCCCTTAAAAAACGTTTGAAATATCGTTTTTGTGCTGTGTGCCAAACGAGGTTTTTAAAATGGAATCTTTATTTACTAGCCTTACGTTTCGACCACTTCGTCTTCTTTAGAGGCCTGGAGATGATCCAAGATTCCGCAGTAGCTCACGCCCTGTGTCAGTTGACGTCATTGAAGGAAAAATGAAAAAAAAAATAGTTTGAAATATCATTTTGTGACCAGCACTTGTTCTGCAGTCTGATTCCAACAAATCGGCAGTTTAAAGGCATAACTCAGGCAAGTGAACGATTCACCTCTATTAGGATAGACTGCTAGAGGACAATCGCAGATGCGGTATTCCCCCGTATTGAAATCAACCGACAAAGGCGCTAGAGCCATGCAAAGTCAACTGGAGCAGCTGCATTTTTCTTCTCTTATGAGGCTGTTGTCTGACGCCTTTTCATCTGAAGCGCTCCACCGCCCCATGCTCCCCTCTCTCCACTCTCTTATTGCCTTAGCACAGTCAAATACGATAGGAGTGTGGGCAAGCCCTTAATATGTAGGTCTTTTCGTCGAATTCTTTTCTTTTTTTTCTTTACTGCTGGCCCCTTTTGCACCAACTCTTATATTCGACTGCAACAGCCACACCAGTCTGATATTGGGGCATGCAAGAACTTGTAATATTATGCCTTTAACAAGTCCGAAATGCTTGTTTTGAAAGGTTCTTTCAATGGAAAAGTTCCGGAAGGGAGAAAAATGGCGATTACATGAATTGCCAACACGACTCGGCGAGTTGTCAATTTCGCAATATGTTTCGAGAAAGCATAGCTGTCTGGACGGGAAATACTTCTATCCCCAGCGTAGTCACTTAACGTAGTGCCTTCTGATTACGGTTTAATCACATGGATGCAGCTCTCCTCGGCTGATTTCGAGATTGAGAGAATTGCAAAAATGTGTCGGTGAATTCATCACTCAGGAACAGAGACTCATTTTCGCTCCGGTACCGCTAAGTCGCCAGAAAGATAGGAGCGAGTTTGGTTGTTGGAGAATTCATCGACCGTTTGCCGCTTTTTCTTCAAATCCACTTTTCTACTTTATCACAGTAACAATTTACAAGTATAAGCCCCATATGATCGCAACATATGTACTGCCTCTTAGAAGGTAACTTGTGAATACTATTTATCTGGAAATCCTGAGCGTTTGAGACGGAAAACTCGGAGGAGTCTTTCTCGATTAGGTCCACATCATCAAGCTCCCCCCGCTTTCAGTTGCTTCGACACCGTCAGAGGCAGGTTATTGTCTGTTGGCGCCAGGTCTGCTGAACGCAAGGGGCGAGACAGAATTTTTATATAGAGTTTGGAGACTTTTGGTGAACCTTCTTCGAAATTCGTAGACGAGCTTCGCCTGGATAAAGTAATCCTTGCAATATCTTCAAGCGTAGTGCCGGCAAGAACATCTATTAGGTTGTCCCATAATTAGTGAATCACTTTACATTTATTGCTATAAAAATTCCAAGAAAAATCGTAAAAACGTGAAACATGTTTTGCGAAGTGGCACTCACATTGCCCTACCTGATCATTTAATCAGCCCATTTATACGCTGCCTTACATGGCTATTACATCATTTTTTCCAAAACCTACTTTTTAGCTTCCCTAATCACCAATTCTGATTAGGATCTTTTAAATGCTAAACAACATAGTGGATCAACCACCGGGTAGGCGAGGGCACGCTCCCTCAATCCACGGGTCATCTGTGGTTCATTCTATCCCGGGAGAGCTTTTTTATTTGATGATGACCTACAGCCCAACTACCCCTGGACCGGCAATCCCACTGCTCTACCCGGCGCTACTAGGTTGGATCCGGACGAACTAGTCATTATTTGCCAGAGCGCGTCCAACTTGTTGAAATGATGGAATACAGACTCTCCGTAAAGTCGTAAAGATTTTAAAATATTCGATTTGTTCCTCCTGTGCTCTGTGCCCGAACCAGCTCCGAACACGAACTGACATCGTTGTGTTCTTCTAGACTCCCTTAGTTCCTTACAATGATCATCCAGCATACTCACCAGAGCTGTGGACTGGGTGAAGTGTGCTATCAAATCCTCAAAGAACGGTAGCCTAGCTCAAACGATTCGGGAGTTCCGACAGCAAAAGCCCAATCTGCTCCAAGTGCGACCCTTCCGAGATATTGGTGGAACACGAGAGGGACCTTGCGCCGGGAGCCGCCACCCAGTAATACTAGGGTCAGTAAAGAAGGCAAACGTCGACAGCTTAATAACGACGCCTTCAATTTGAAAGTGAAAGAAGCCAAAGTCTACCTCTTTTTCTGAGGTCGTTAGACCCCAGCTTGCGGAGAATATCCAAAAAAATTGGAGACTCCCGGATTAGCAGTTCTTCCACCTCCGCCGTGTAGCTCTAACCTCGTGCCAACAAATGACAATCCAATTGGAGTTCTAGCGCTCTTCCCCAGGAAAAAATTTTGCGCAAAGTGACACGACCTCAAAGCCGACTTCCGGTCGTTCTTTGTTTGAGGGCTCCTGCAATTTTAGGGGAAGGGAAGCGAGAAAATTGGCATTTATAGGCAATGCATTGTAGATGACATAGGTGTGTGTTTGGATGAGCAAGGACTTCGAATAGAAGAGTAAAAAATTTGAATACGACAATACCCAAAGTGATTCACTAATTATTGACAACAACCTGATATTTGCCCAGATTACTGTTCATGGGAACTTGGTTTTTGGTAGGAGCTGTCAATGAACGAATCGCTTGCAGCTTCAGCAACTGTAAGAGTTGCCTTGCAGGTTGCAGTGCTCGAATCGGCGTTGGGATCTTTGGTTCTACGCGTTGGAGCCGGTGCTGCTCACGTGTATGGTTTACGTGACGGACTCTCTCCCTACTACCACCAACAAAGTATACAGTCGGGTCAGGCGAGATACAGACGGTAAATCTAAATGTCCATGCGAAAGCTGAAGGCCTCAGAAGGCGTTTGTTATCGGGATCACATATCACCTTTTGCCATAGTCTCTTCTTTTCGAGGAATTGGCTATCTGATAACTGTAGAAAAGCTGTATCAATTGCTATGCATTCCACCAGCGACTATTTCCAAACAACTCTAGGAGACACTCGCCACTCAGTGTAACACGTCAACCGAGTTTGCACTTCTCAACTCTCTGGACATCAGCAACGAAATGTCATGAAACAAACTCTGGAGTTCTATCGCCAGATTGAGAGTAGCCAAACATGTTTTCAGTCGAAAACGATTTTCCCAGCCATAATCGTTGCGAAAATCGCGGTGCAAGTGCTCTGAAGAGTCATTGGCAGGGTTTAGACAGTTCGACAATGAATTTTCAAAATTTATCACTGAGGATTTTTCAACAATTGCAGATGGAATAGGTCTGAGGCTTTTTCGACAACCAAGATTAAAATTAAATATACCATCAATTGTGAACGCGTGTGTCTGATTTTTCATTGTGTTCCTTTCAAGCTTCCATAATAGGTTTATTTGTTTTTCACTGGGCGCAAACGTATTACGTGCATTTAAAGGCAAACCCCGGGATTAGCCCTACTAGTAGGAGGA
>KZ345354.1:53351-66874 GCA_002352805.1 Teladorsagia circumcincta
CGGGTTGCGACGGTTTCCGACCGCCGCAAACCGTCGATTGAACAAACGACAGGAGCGGTATTGTATAGGGCAAACCCACCCAAAAGACCAACATGTATGCATCTACGAAACTCGTTCATCGTCAATGCGTTGAGCGTAGTGCGCTGATTTTCGCGGCATTCAAAAAAAGCTTGTAGAAGACTAAACCTACTTACTTCTACACAATTGTGACAATTTACTTTAGTAACATCGCCCGAATACAGGATGGCATGGGCGACAAGATGGGTCTTCTCATCCGAGGATTCGCAATGTTCTTCTCGTCGATCATTGCCTGCTGTGCCATCAACTGGCAGATCACCTTGATCTCCCTCACCATGGGACCGATTGCAGCAATGACTATGGCCATGTTAGGAAAAGTATGTGGTCTATAATATGTATTTGGTTGCTATTATATCACTGTAAATTGCCTTGTTTCTTTGTTATTGAACAGGATCGCGCCTTAGCACTTACTTCATGGTGAGCCACAGCATGCGTGACAATGTGAGGCTTCTATGAAGATTCCCCTTCTTCTTTTCGTCAGCCATGTCGTAGCGCCACTTTCCCACGCAGAGGGTCTGGATCGAGTACCGCCTAGATCTCCTAATCCCTCCAGGGACGGCTAGTTGGCGTAGGACATCACTTGACCCCCAATAGCCTTACATAGGTCAAGTCGCATCTTGGGTTCGCTACGATTTTGACGAAGGTGGAAGATGAGGCCTATCTCATGTAAGATTCTGATCAGTGAATGATACTGCCTTTTTATCCGAATACAGAACAGGGATTGATCAGCGTTTCATAAATGATACCTCTCTTGTAGAGGGAATAAATAAAAACAACAACAACTATCCATTTTTCACTACTACTAGGTCGGTAGAACACGCTACACGCCCAGTCGTGTGGATACTTAATTGTCCACAAAGGCTCAACTCTTTCAAACTCCACCATAAACTTTGGCTAGATTGTGATGTTTGATCAGAGGCATTTGAAAACAGTGTCTGTGCATAGGGATCTATTAATAATAATTTATTATAAAAATACTTTGAAGCGCAGGCTCAGCTGCTAGCCCTTTCTGCTCAATAACTGCTGAACTTTCAGGTAAACTCGGTCAGCCTGGGCAGAGCCATGAAATTACAAACAGAGGCTGCCTCGGTAGCAGAAGAGTCGGTGATGAACGTGAAAACTGTGCAGTCCTGTAACGGACAGGAGCACATGGTGAAGGTGAGTGGAAGAGCTGGCACTACATATCCGAACACGATCACCCATCGAAGGTAGCGCGGTTACGTCCATGAACTGAACGTCTGTTCCGGAATGAAATATTCTTCGCAGTGCAGCAGAAAATAATTTCAAAGCGGTTGTTCAATTCTTCTGTAGCATCCCAGCCATTACCGACTTAAAGGTAAAGTACGGGCTCAGACCAACCTAATAATCCCTTATCGTGGCTAGAAGTGAATGGGATGCAAGTGGAGAAGGCGCGCCACGTTCCTGACCGAAACGCGTCACTAAGACGCTAGGCGCGAGGGACTTTGACACGCTCCACCAATTGCGACACGCTCCTCCCACCGCTCGATATGTTGTCTGCGTCGCAATGTTGATCTGCTATGCTCTCACTATTCAACTTTTCTATCGCTCTCCGCGCTCACATTATCTCTCATCTCCCTGCCGGCCTTTTGAACTTCTCTGCAACGTAGAGCAAAAAGCTCGTATTCACTCTGATTTCATCATTTTTCCTTTTTTTTACTGGCGGTCTACGTCCCACCCCTATTCAATTCGCATTTGAAACCCCATAAATTTAATCCCGAATCTTGCCTTTAATCTCTCCTAGATCTCTGTTCATCGGGAGACACATACCAGTCTTATTTCCTGTGAATCTGATTGTTGTTTACCTTCTGTTCACGCCACCCCTATCAAACATTCAAAATTGCACTCTTCGATTCCCTCTACTACGACCTACACTTGGACCTTTAACCTGCTCTTTCAGCAGTTCAAATGCGACTCCGCCTTTTTACCCGGTTGAATAGTCTCAGGCGAACCCTTGAATCTAACGGTACAGAAGTGCATCGGGTTCTTTGAAAATTTGTTCATCACAAATATTGTTGCAGACCTTCACAAGACACGAATCGTCGGCAAAAGGACCCTTTAGTAAGGCGACACGCGTTAAAATGTTTTCGTTGTTTTTCTATTCACATTAAGAGAGCTCTGCTCTGTGGAAGAAACTGCCTTCTGTAGCTCGAGAAAGTTGTCCAGGTAGGACCGGAAAGCACATAGCTACAGTCCGCAACAAAAATGTAAAATATAAGGTATATTATAAAATAAATAAAACAAATAAATAAGGATAGGATAACTGCTAGGGTTTGCTTCCCGGACTACGCCACATATCTCGAATTTGTTCTGAAGGTGCTATTTTCGTCAGAAAACAATCAATAAATCTGTCCCATTCCAGAAATACCGAACAGCACTTGGTCGTGCACTGCCGTATTCTATTCGAGGTCATTTCTGGATGGGGTTCTTTGAGGGACTTTCCTTTTTCCAAATCTACGTTGTCATCGGAATTGCCCTCTGGTATTTTTTCTCATAGTCCTGCTGTGCTATTTTATCTATTTTCAAAATTATTACGAGTGGCATTCTATGTTCCTTAATGCTTTCCATGCAACGTAGCTCTTCAGGTTCGGATGCTATGGATTTTTCAATGGTTTTGTAGCCGATCGTGGTGATGTGCTTCTTTGTGTAAGCACGATTTCGCTGACCGCATACTATCTTGGTATGCTTGGACCTCATATGATGGCCTTGTTGAAAGCTAGGGTGGCGGCTGCTGCCATCTATGAAACCATCGATAGGGTAAGATCTGGGGCATTAGTATTGTGGCCTTTATGCTGAAAGTATCACTGTACATTCAGTTGCCCACTACCGGCTTTCAAAAGGATGGCCTCAAGAAGGAAGTTGGAGCAGGACATATCGTTTTAAAGGATGTTCATTTCTCTTACTCAACCAGAAAGCAGTCAGTTCTGAATGTAAGTAAAATTTGAGTCTACGAAATGGCAAATCCGTGTTTCCAAGAAAATCATGAATTTGAGCGAAAAGCGCATTTTGAAGCGTAACTCATTCAGCATTCTGTTGAATGTCAAATACATACAACTTAAAAGCTCTGTCTTAATTGCTTACTCCTTTTATTTACCTGTCCAAATTGCCACTTCAGCTGAAAGTTCTCCATCAGAGTGAACACAGATTTCTAGGGCATTTCGTGGGAGGTCCAGAGCGGAGAAACGATTGCACTTGTTGGTGCGAGTGGTTCCGGCAAAAGCACTTCGGTACGGTTCGGTTCTTCTATTCTATCAATTTTCCTCACTTTCATCTCCCAGAGTAATGACCTCCTGCCTATTCAGGTCAGTCTACTCACTCGACTCTACGAAGTCAGTGATGGCAAAATCACCATCGATGGAGTGCCTCTCTGTGACTACGATGTGGAATCACTAAGAAAGGTTCCGTTATCATGACATGTGTGACATGTGATTGTTTCGGCCCGAAGATCAGCAGAACATTTTTTCAGAGAATCGGGATAGTTCAGCAGGAACCTTATCTATTCAATGGTACTGTAAAAGAAAATATATCATTGGGTCGCGATGGAATCGACGACGAAAAAATCAGACAAGCCGCCGACACAGCCAATGTTACCGAATTCGTGAATCGCCTTGAGAAGGTAATGTTCGGAAGCCACAGTGTTTATTTGATAAATAGGGGTCTTTTTGGCCATTCAGGCAGTTTTTCCTGGTATTTGTTTGGTGATCATACTCAAGCCTGTTTCTCTATATACGTCTGCCTTCTCTCTCAGGGTTTCGACACTTATTTGGGAGCTGGTGGTGTAACGCTTTCCGGTGGCCAGAAGCAGCGAATTGCTATAGCCAGAGCAGTCGCTGCTGATCCACGGATTCTTTTCCTGGATGAAGCAACCAGTGCTCTTGATGCAAACAGTGAAAAAGTCGTGCAGGTGAGACCGTATAAACATTTCGATATTTTGTTTATGATAGGAAATTAAACCTCGTAAAATTCAAATAAAGGCAAAAATTGCTGAAATGCGAACTTATCTGCCAGTCCATAGTCAGTGTCCTGGGCGTTTCCCCTCCCGGGGTCAGCTTGCCTTAAAAAAACACCTCTGATTTGCTCGTAATGAGCTTAGGACTGAGCCTAAGTCTAACCAAAGGCTTTATCATAAGCCAATGTATAAGCATGAGAATAAGCTAAGCCTAAGCATAAGAATAACCTTTGGCTTTAATGATCGCGCAACTCTGATAAACTGACCTCAGGAGGAGAATCGCACGTCTCCCTAGTGTCCCAGACGGGTTGGGAGCCTTGGGGTCGCTTCCCGTCGCATGCTATGTCCTACCGCTGAGTGAATCCAGTCCCGGTAAACGCTCGCCTTTGAAATGAATCCAGTGACTATCAGATAATACCCATAATAATATGCATTATCGTGCCATTACCCTAACCGGGCTTCCGTTCCGCTCATTTTTGTCTCCGTTTTAATTTGTTTTATGTCGCTTCAAGCAAATGCCTGTGCCCAACACTGCCTTGTGCCAGCCTCAGCTTCCACTTCTACTAGCCACTAAATTCTCATTATTAACGTCTCCACACCTGTGATGTCGCTTTTTGTTAGTGGCACCAACTAATGGCTCGTTTTGATCAGTTCCGGTTACCGTAATCTGCCTTGGCTTAGTGTCGCTTCAAAGGCAAAAGTTGCGATGAAAGAGCAACCATTCCAAATTAAGTTAGGGATGGTGAGTGGTACCACAAAAAAGGAAAAACCATGAGAAACGGCCCAGAACCCGAGAATCGGGACCCCTTACTTTCTCCTTGATCTCGCCATGATGCGACTCCAATCGTTGTGCCCGCTTTCATAGAACGCTCTCCTGCTATCTAGTCACCCGCTGCGTATAGATCTGCGCGAGTGGTTCGGTAGTCGGTGGACGTGGATCGCCAAGTGCGTCAAGAGTGAGCCATGCTAGATCGCCGGAGACAAGTCTTCCGCTGCTGATTGCGTGTCAGTCCGCGCCCTCAGGAGGTCCGCCTGTCTCCCCATTAGTCAGTTTTCCCTTTTTCGACCCTCGTTGTAATCGTGGGATCCTCCTTTGAGTCAGCATGTGACGCTTTTTATTGCTTGCTATAGCACAAAAGGTAGCGGTTCTCGAACGTGAGCCTTCTATTTTTTGCTCTTCCGTCTTCGTTTCTGGACGAAGGTTCTACTGTTTTCCGTGTAGACGCTTCGGAACATCTTTAGACAGACGGCCGGAATGTCGAAGGAAAACAGTTTTTCTTGGTGGTCTGCATGTTGATAATATTGATAGTGGTTTCTAGGAGTTTCGGACAGGCGAACGAGTTGATCCAATTTCGTTTCTTCATTCTAGGTGGCCCTGAATAAAGCGGCTAAAGGTCGAACAACTGTTATTATCGCTCATCGCTTGAGCACTATTCGCGACGTGAAGAAAATATATGTTATGGAAAAGGGAAAAGTAGTTGAGACAGGTAAGGAGATGCACCAGTTCCCGTTTGTGAGGCTTACATTCTATTCAATTTACCAAATGACGTGCTTGTGATGCAAAATGTCCAGGGTCTCATGATGAGCTGATGGAGGAAGGCGGAATATATGCGAAGCTGGCCACAGCGCAGCAATTTCAAAATGGACCAAGTGATAGATCTTCGGAGCAGCTGGAGAAAGATTCAAAGAGTGAGCCGCTCCCTCAGTGGTTGGTCACACTTCTGAACATGACACCAATTCCTGCAATTCGATTTTTCACTTCTATCTTCCTTCTTCTGAAACGTTCCGAATTCTCAGCACTTGAGTTTACAAACTGAATGAATAAAAAAAATGAGAATTTGGGAAAAATTAGACCTGGTGGTAACCTTTGACTTACACTTTTGAGGCAACACTTTTATTTCTTACTTACTTTTATTTCAATGACAGCCCTAGGATCGAGGTGGTGTTGTTCTCGTCCACAAAAAAAAGGAAAAATGGAAGCATTGGGGCGAAGTGAGCCGGCAGTCAGAGCCACGAGTCGGGATAAGGTCCCAAGAGCCAGTTGTTACTAGAGTGGGGAAGGAGGGTCCCAGAGCGCAGGAGGCGCGACACTGTCACGACTCAAAAGTGCAGGGCAACAACTCGGATAGACTTGCAGCAGAAACCTCCGAGTTACAGGCCGCAGCAGTGTCAGCAGCATATGCTGCAGGTGCGCCCACTTGTCTATGACTGTCTGGTTGACGTCTGCACACAGTAGCCCGCTCGGTGGTAGCCAATCACGGACGAGTGGGCGTGTCGGCAGCATATGCTGCTGGCACTGCTGCGGCCCGTAACTCGGATTTCTGTTGCAAGTCTACCTGAAAACGCTGAGGCTTTGCCTTGTGAACTTCCGTGCTGCCATCCTTATCAATCGCCTCGTACGTGGTATTTGCGTCCTCTCGCGTACAACGTACCATCCCTGTCACCTTTTCATTCCTCACAAGGTAAATTTCACGGTTTTATATGGCACTCTTCTGATTTTGCTCCTCACTAGTGTTCCTTGTTGCATATTCCTGCACCCTCCTGCCTGATTTTCCAACAAAATTACACCGAATCGATCCCGACTCATCTTTTAAGAAAAACCGTTATCGTCATTGTTACCGTTAAAATTGATGGCCCACCATTTATAATACTTGATTCGGTTGTGCTAAAACAATGACGGACTGAGCGCAGAGAAGCAATCATGAGGTGCAAGTATAACGGATGGGAGAGCGCTGGAAGCCTTCATGCCGCGTTCGAGAAAAAAATGAAGCGGTTGAAACGGTCCGCTCGAAGCCCTTGCTCCTCACTTGAGACGAGGAGAACATGAAATTTCTAGTCATCTCGAGCACCTATATCTTACCCACTAAAAAATTCATCCACCTGACTTGATCACGAGTTGTGCTTTGAGGGAATTATTCTTTGCAATGAGAGGCTATGGGGATTTTCCTCAATAGGGCTAATTTCGAGTTGTGTTCAATCGCGAGTTGTGAATGAATCAAGTCAACGAAATATAAAAAAGGAAATGGTCCATTTCAGGCTCCCTGTTGCACCAAAAAGATCCAGAGCGGGACCACTGCCAGCGGCATATGTTCCGGTATCTGGCCTGTTGCCTTCGTCAAGTTTTGTGAGTTTCAATTCAGAACCTTTAAGTGGGTCCAGGTCAATTTCCAAGAAACACTTCATATTTCTCGCTTTTCCGAGATGCTTTAAAAAAAAAGTTTGAAAATAACATCAAAAAATGAAGTGACTATATTAAATAACAACTTGAGATAACAACGCGCTGTTTTGTAGTTTTTGACCGCGTTTTTCAGGATAGCGACACCTCTGGAGGTCTTGGTCTTCTCTACCGTAACATGAAGGGTTCACGTTTGCTTGCGATCGGCTGCCTATTTGTAGCTGCAACTCGAGCGCTAGAACTTCCCGGTCTTGGGCTCGCTTATCTTTTTGCCTTCAAGTCTTTGCAGGTAATGGCGTGATTCAGAACAGCTCTTGATTATGGAAATGGACATTTGTAAGATACAATTCAGATGGACGAAACTACATATCAAAACACCGCTTTCTATGCGTTTCTGATATCTTGCATATGCGGTGGAGTTATATGGTTCGCCCAGTGCACTTCGGTTAGTCTGTGTTTCCAGTTCCATGTTTCTGTTTTTACAGAACGACTAGAAAACTTGAGTGAAGCTTGAAATCATCAAATCAGAGGTTAAAGGCAGAATTTACGATAAAAAAGCAAGCCATTCCAACTTGCATTAGGGATGGTGAGTGGTACCACAAAGAAGGAAAAACCATGAGAAACGGCCCAAAACCCGGGAAATGGGACCCCTTCCTTACCCGTTGATCTCGGCACTGACGCGTCTCCCATCGTTGTGCCCTCTTCAACATAACGCTCTCTATGCTATCTTATCACTCGCTGCGTATAGATCTGCGGCGAGAGATTAGATCATCGATGGGCGTGGTTCGCCTTATGCGCCATGTCTGAGCCATGCTAGATCGCCGAGGTCAAATCTTTCACTGCTGACTGCGTGTCAGCCCGCACTCTCAGGAGGTCCGCCTGTTTGCTCACTAGGCGCTTCTCCCCTTCTTCGATCTTCCTTGTTATCGTGGAGTCCTCCTTTAAGAATTGGTTGGCTTTTCTGAATCTTTCTGTTCTTAAGTTATCACTTAACTCCGATAACAATGAAAAAGGAATTCCCATCTTTTTAGTTCCGGAAAAGGTCCCTCCGGAATATTGGGATTAGGAAGTTTTAGAGACAGCTTTCGTTGTGGGAAAATTTCCCCACGAGGATTGCTCCAGTATTGCGAAAATGGAAGAGTAATGTAATAGATCAGAGATAAGACTGTTGAGTTGGGCGGTTGGACATACAGGTGAGCCCAGCTAGTTCCCTTTCTGAGTTTTCAGTCAACTTTCAAGTAATTTTTGACAATCTGAAAAAATACGCGTTCCCTGTGTGCTTATTTAACACTAATCTACTGCAAGTGAATACAGAAACTACATTATAGTTCTTCCTGTCTGGCTGGCTGAGTGAACGAGTAATGGATGGTTTGAGAACGCGAATTCTCAAGAGCCTACTTCATAGACCTATGAGCTATTTCGATTGCAAAGAGACGTCCCCGGCGTTTTGCGTGGCCACCATGTCGCAACATGCTCCCGATGCCATGGCGGTGAGTATGACCTTGTATGTGAAATGCATTCAGTACAGGTGGTGGGTGGCTGAAGCGTGACATTCGCACTCGAAGCATGTCTTTCGGATCCACAACGTGTATCCCAGAACGGGCTCTTCAGCCCAAGTTCTGTGACGAATATTCAAAATTTGAATTTTTTACTTCTTCGAATTCTCTTTTTTTCAGATTTTCTTCCTAAAAATTTTTCCCTTGATAACGCTATGTGTTTACTAATTTCAATAATACCAAAGATAAATTGGCATAGTGCAAATAAATGAATAAATAATGAAAAAAACTACTTTCAAAAGTGCTTCCGTTTTTGCCATAGCACATAGCGGTGAGAGAGTGTACAATGGAATGTTGGTTCAGGCACTGGACTATCGATTCATGGTCAACCTAAGCAACCTATCAGCGAGCATCATCGGCATCGTCCTTGCTTTCGTATATTCCTGGTGGCTGGGTATTCTTGGCGCAGGTGAATAGAGTACGATTTTGAACAGTTAGATTGGAGGAAGATATCTAGGAAAATCACATTCAGCACGAGCATCTATGATGCCTTCTAACATTATGAACGAACCATAAGTGCCAGAAGTTTAAAGAGGGTTGAATGTGGCCGTGAGGATCTCATAAGGCTCTTCTCCTCCCTCGGGCTAACCTTGCGCCGAAGCAGGGTACATTTCTCGACCATTGTCACTACTTTGTTCTATGAAAGGCATCTTCTCCAGAGCCCTTGAGTAAGCTCTTTTCTGTGACGTTCCACCACCTCTAAGAGACCTCGTGCTCGTTCGCCTCGCGCTCCAAACTTCATCTCTTCTTCCCATATAAAGCCTTAATACCACCGCAGCCAGCACTAACTGCGGAGCAGCAACGCAGGCCTTACCAGTTTCCAATGCATCTTCCCTTTGAGTGTTTCGGAGCACCTCGGATCGAGGAGACTCCACAACGCACTCTCCATCTCATCTATGCTGCATTAATCCGAGCCTTCACTGCCTCAACCATACCACCGGTAGCGGCTAGATCCCAGGTATCGCCGGTCCTCTTCGCGTTCAGTCTTTTTTCACACGGTCGACCATCTCGTGCTCTGCTTAGCTCAGGACCATTTCTGCACCTCGTCTTAAAATTCTTCTCTCTCCAGCTTCTCTCAACTCGTACGAGGCGCCGACGGCTACTTTGGCAAGCCTCTCGCAACTCTTGTAGATAGAGCTCTTCTGCCCGCACTTGCTACTTTTTCTGCCTTATGACTACCGATGCAATAATGGACATTATTGTTTCAAGACCATGCTACCATGTCTACGTCGCCTGTCGCCCAGTACCTCTCTGGCACACAGTCTCGCACAGTCTCAGGTCCGCTGAACTGGTCCGTGTGCATCTGGCATCAGTCTTCACTGTCTCCGTTTGAAGTCCTTCTTTCCTCTGGTCATTTTCCACACTGTATTCTCCGCTCGGTTCCTATCGTGAGCTGTCCTCTGAGCGCCACTTGCTCTCCACATGAGTGTAGCGTTCGTTAGAACTTGCGCGTTTTACTGTATGTTAGCAAATGAGCCTCGTGCAAAATCCAGTCGTGGAGGTTGTGCCCATTTGCTGCCAACCATCTCATCACATAAGCTTCCACGAACTCCAGTACAATTCATGATCTACATATGTTATGTGGTAGTCGGTGTGAACCCTCTTTCGCCAATTTTTTTGTCTTTGAATGTTTTGCAGTTCTGTCGTGTTCGTTGCTCACTCTAACCTTGCTCAATATTCGGTTGACCCATAGATGTCACGAAAGGAAGGAGAAGGAAGATCACAGCCCAGAGGTAATATTTTGTATAATGTATAACAGAAAGGTAATTCTGAACACCTGATAGATTTTCTATAGAATTCCCTTTCTCTTTACCCCTTCATATCCTTTATAGGATCGTATGTAGACTTGTAGATTATACAAATCGCTAAAGCGAAGAGTCACTCACAGAATCTGCTTATTTAAGTCCTAACTCTGAGAGATCCTACTCGATTTGGCCCGAACTTTGGGAAATTGATCATGCCACTCTGTCACTATCCAACCCTTTCGGCCTTGCGGGCATAAACTATTTTTGTTGGAATGCCAGTGGTATGTGGCTGCGAACATGCAACACTTCTGTCGCCTACTTTTCGAACGCTTCCGTCGCCTAGCTTTCAAGACCGGGTCTCCATGGTACGTGGTCCCTCAAGAAGCAGGTTGAGTCCACATGGACATTTCCCCGTGGCAATTTCTTCTGTTATCTCCCGTGTTAAGTATATTTTGGAGATGTTTCATAAAGTCGAATGTGCTCTTCATTTTCCATTTGTACGCGTTCGGTTAAAGTTCAACGAAGTCTGCCCAATTCATCTTTGAGTGAAGAGAAAGCACTTGTTGCCCCCCCCCCCTTGGATGTACATATTACAGTTCTCACAGGTTTTCTGATTTTGCATCTACATGTACCGTCATGAACAGCCATTTGGCTAATGAGATGTGATGTAATGTAACAAGGCACGGAAATCGAAGTATTAATTCTATTCAATCAAGGTGTTCTCGATATCACAAATGAGTTTTAAGTATTCAGAGCGCCATTGAGATTATTGAGCAAGCACGATCCATCAAACTGGCAGTGGTTGAGAAGCAGTTCTTGAGAAAGTACGCAGAACAACGTCAAGCGTCCATCCGTCACGACTTCTGGGTGAGTTCTTATGATTTTGGATAATCTCATAGTCACACGCTCTAATTTTCTTTTGATACTGTATTTTCGAAAATTTCCAGATTGGACTCATTGAAGCAGTAAATTTCGCCACTACACAGTCATTTGTGTTCTTCAGTGATATGTTATGCTATTTGCTGGGAACCTGCTTGATTTACCAAGGTGTTCACACCACAGAGACGGTGTTCTTGTAAGTCTTCTTCATGTCTTTTTACTTTCACTTAGAAAGTCAGAAAGCACCATTGCAGTGCTTCAAAGAAATCCACTTGAAGGTGGGAAATTGAAGAAGGGAAATATACCTAGTCGGAAGGTAGGAGGCTCCCTTCTGACTGGGGAACGATGCGTATTTGCAGCGAAGAGTATGTCCCAGCATCCCTGCACGGTCATACCTGCACCCCTCTGTTTGATTCTAGGCTGTTTAGCAGAGAGGGTGTTGAAGAGGGTAGCACTGATGAGACTGGCGCATCAATGAAGAATTGAATTGGCAAGGAGGCGGTCATTTCTCAGGTTCCGAGTCGCTTGTTAAGGTTTTTATTCATTCCAACATCACTGATCACCTCTAGCTTGATTTCTAGTGGGCTGCCCTTCATCGTAAACCCCGTCGCTATTGGGTTTCGCCCAAGGATAGCACAAATAATTATGAGTGAGCATCTTTCACCGAACGGCGGGGAACATGGATTTTTGTGTGCGCCAATTGAGCCATGTCATGGGTCATGAACAATGAACTTCTTCCATAAACAGCTCCGTCTCCGCAGCAGTACCATTGATCGTGACGTCCATACTTACAAGGAAAGTCCCTCTGGTCGCCACGGCCATTCAAGAAGCGATGCATACCACTAGATGTACCTTCGAACGCTGATCTCAAATCTACCTTCCAAATCTGCTAAACGATTCTCTGAACGGAGTTATGAAGCAAAACAACGTAGCGGTAGTGGTCGGGGCTCACAGTCAATACGTCGTAGGATCGGTCTCTTATTGTGTTTGCTGTTTCATTTCCTCAGGGATACAACTAACCTGCTCTTGCTAACCTATTATACTGAATTCCTGATGAATGCAAAGCAGTAATCACTATAAGAGACCGATCCTTCGACATTCTGTCTGTGAGTACCGACCACTACCGTTGCACTGTTTTATTTCATAACTCCGTTCAGATAATCGTTTAGCAGATTTGGAAGGCAGATTTGAGATCAGCGTTCGAAGATACATCTAGACGTATGCATCGCTTTTTGAATGGCCATGGCGACTTGAGGGACCTTCCTTGTTAGTTTAACCAAGCACTGACTGCCGAGCAGGTGAAATAAGTCATAGACAGTTGTGTTGAAATGATTGCTTGATTATACATTCGGCACCGCACACTGACAAGTGTGCCACCAAGCGAGGTTGATCAGGAGCAAGTGAAATGCTTATGCTCAATTTCGCTTCACCCAGAACTCAGCATATCATCTCGCTACATGAGACTGAGTCCTTCTCCTTCATGAAACCCTTCTGGTCTATTCTTGGTCTCCGGCTGCTTTTGAAGGACATTGCGAATTGTTGACTTAGCCCCGGCCTGTTCGCTGCCCCCCCCTTCCAAGAGCATTTGGCCTTCTTATCTTAGTTAGCTTGTTCCAGCCTCGGGGCTTCCTTGGAAGTGAATTATGAGGGTCCATGGAAACCTCTGTCCACTCTGCACACTCCAACCGTTGCAGACGATTTCCACCCACTTCATGTGAGCATGTGGCTAGTACGCCTTGGACCTTGCCCTTCTACATCCATGTCTTTCTGCCTTGTATTGCTTCTCCTGATCGAGACACAATCCTTCATGAAGGCAAAGTTTGTGATGAAAAGCGAACCAATCAGGGATCCTCGTAGAGGGGTCAGTGAGCGAGAAAGATGAACAAAAACCAAGAAAACGTCCTAGAACACTAGAAATGAGATGCCCTTTCTAAAGGACGAATTCACGGATCAGAGTGGAAGTCGAATTAGGAGTAATTCACCACTCGCGGACCTCCTGAGGGGGCGCACTGATGCGCAATTGGCACCGAAGGAGTTGAGCTCGTTGACCTATTAGGGCTCAATGTTGGCGCGGCTGGTCAGTGCACGCCCACAGACCATCGAATCACTCGCCGCGTATCATT